>OX463857.1:13706801-13791801 GCA_949825065.1 Odontocerum albicorne
CAGAAATTGTCGAACGTTGATTTTTGTTGTTTTCACTCAAAACATGTAGAACCCAAGCGCCGAACTTCTGGACTTTTCCCATTGATTTAAGATGGCGGTATACAGTGATGTGACTACAATTCATCTGCTCAGTCAATTCTACGGTGGTTTGAAATGGATCTTCATGAATAATATGGTTTAAGCGGTCCTCATCGAAGTCCACTGGTCGTCCGGAATGCTCCATATCTTTCAAATCGAAATTACCGTATTTGAAACGCAAAAACCATCGACGAGCTGTCATTTTATTTGTAGCATCTTCACCGTACACTTCGCAAATATCGTGAGCAGCTTTGGCAGCTTTATTCCCTCGATTGAACGCGAACAGAAGGAGGCGTCGAAAATGCTCACTTTCGTCTACTTGACATTCCGTTTTGAAGGCTTGTAATCAAATAAAATAATATATGTAACGTAAAAGCAAATATAATACCTTATAAAGCAGAAAATTTTCTTTAGAATGACGTATAACCTTTACTATTTTGTTTTACTTTTGGTGCTCATTTTTAAATTTGGAAAAAAACGGACGCAACTTATGTTAACACCTAATACAATCGCTAAAAAGCATCAACCCGTTCTTTCGTATTTTTTTGGCACAGTAAGATACAGGGAAAAACTATTGTAGTTTACTGGGGACACGACAAATATTAGGTCCCCACATACGAAACCGGCGTTTTGCCGTACTGGCAACTTTGATCTCAAATATCTTCTCTTTGGTTAGGAATTTCAAATTCAAATTTATACAGCTATTTACTCAAGTATTTGTGTTTCGAAAATTATAATTCATTTGTTTTTTCCTCAATTGTTTTTTTTCTTTGCGTCACTCAGTTTACAAAATGGAAAACTTGAAATATCGCGTTATTTACGAGTACGAGTTCCACCGTGGCACCAGTGCTGCAGAAACGGCTCGAAGGATTAATGATGTGTATGGCGACGGTGCCGCAAAAGAAAACACAGTGCGTTTTTGGTTCCAACGTTTTCGTTCTGGAAATTTCGACCTGCAGAACAAGCCCCGTACACGGCCGGAGACCAAAGTTGATAATGAAGAATTGAAGGCTATTGTGGAAGCGGATCCATCGCAAACCACGTCCGAGTTAGCTGCAGGCTGCGGTGTTAGTGATAAAACTGTTTTAATCCACTTGAAGCAAATTGGGAAGGTGAAAAAGCTTGAAAGGTGGGTACCTCACGAATTGAGTGAAGCAAATCAACAAACGCGCGTTGACTGCTGCGTTGCATTACTCAACCGGCACAATAATGAAGGGATTTTGAATCGAATCATTACCTGTGATGAAAAGTGGGTCCTGTATGATAATCGGAAGCGCTCATCGCAATGGCTGAACCCTGCCGAACCAGCCAAACCATGCCCCAAGCGAAAATTGACTCCAAAAAAGTTACTTGTGAGCGTTTGGTGGACTAGTGCTGGTGTCGTTCACTACAGCTTTCTTAAATCTGGCCAGACGATTACGGCAGATGTCTATTGTCAGCAACTGCAAACCATGATGGAAAAGCTAGCTGCTAAACAACCGAGGCTGGTTAATCGCTAAAGGCCACTGCTGCTTCATGATAACGCTAGACCACACACTGCACAACAGACGGCTACCAAATTAGAAGAGCTTCAATTGGAATGTCTAAGACATTCACCGTACTCTCCGGACCTTGCCCCAACAGATTACTATTTTTTTCGAAATTTGGATAACTTCTTGCAAGGGAAAAAATTCAACTCCGATGGGGCAGTCCAAACCGACTTCAAAGATTTTATTGATTCCCGTCCGAATGGTTTTTTTAGTAAAGGGATCGATGAACTACCTATGAGATGGCAAAAGTGCATAGATAGCAATAGTACATACTTTGATTAAATAAATATATTATATTAAAAAAAAATCAACTTTATGTTCCTCCCAAACAAAACGCCAATTTCACATGTAAAGGACCCAATACGTAACAGGCAGTAAATCCAGATGTATATAAATGAAGTGTGATCACTTGAAATGATTTGTTTCGCATACACAGAAAAAAGTTCGTTGATTAGAAGAAAGGTTATTCGTAATTTGTATTTTTCGATATTTTCTAGGTCCTGAAATCAAATTTCCTTGATAAATTATACTGCGTATTTCGTAATTTGTTGTTTTATCGCCAATTGTGAATTATTGTTTCGGATCCACGTGCAAGCAACATATAGTAGTAGCCCTAGCGGCGGGACGACCGGTGCATTATGCGCCGGCTCGCGTTTTATTTTCTACAGCTCCCTCTATGATATATACAAAGATAGAGTATAGAAATATCAGGAGGTTATTATCTAAGTATGGGGTTTTGAGCGTTTTTTTTTTTGTAAAAATTATTGCGTATTTTTTTGTTATTTTACCTTTAATAATTTCACAACTGTGAATATTATTTTTTTTCAAAATCTTTATATCTTAAATTAAAATATAAATAAGTGCGCGACCAAATTAAAACCAATGAGATCATATTTAAATTACGCTTGCAAACATAAAAACGAGATCAAGATATCAACCCTGTATTGCGAAAAAAACTATGCTTTGTGAGTCGGATCTTTTTAGCATGAATACATCATATTTATGTTTTGTAAATAAAACATCACCCAGTTTTTTTTTAATTCATCACAGACTGCTTATTAAAACCGCTAAATTGGTAGTGATATTAAAATCGTGAAATAAGTAATGGGTACTAAATCACCTTTCCACCAACTCATTGTCAATGACAATGATGACTTTGGTATTTGATCTTATAAGAAGGCAAGATAACTTAATGTAGAAAACCGAGATTGTTTTTAACATCAATTTCAGTTTTCAGCAGTAAACTCAACTCAAGCTCCAATGAGGATCATTTCATGAAGTTAAATGTCTCGAACATTTATTTATTTCTTAGCATTTACACTTACATTTATTTATTTCCTTAATATTATATTTACGCGTACATTAACTTATTTCCTTAACATTTACACTTTCATTTATTTATTTCCTTAATATTATATTGACGCTTAAATTAATTTATTTCCTTAACATTTACACTTTCGTTTATTTATTTCCTTAATATTATATTTACACGTACATTCATTTATTTCCTTAACATTTACACCTTCATTTATTTATTTCCTTAATATTATATTTACGCGTACATTAATTTATTTCCTTAATATTATATTGTATTTACGCATACATTAATTTATTTCCTTAATATTATATTTACGCGTACATTAAATTATTTCCTTAACATTTACACTTACATTTATTTATTTCTTTAAAATTATATTTAAGCGTACATTAATTTATTTCCTTAACATTTACACTTTCCTTTATTTATTTCCTTAATATTATATTTACGCGTACATTAATTTATTTCCTTAACATAAACACTTTCATTTATTTATTTCCTTAATATTTACACTTAAATTTATTTATTTCCTTATCATTTTCACTCACAGTTTTTTTTAAATTTATAGTTAAATATCCATTTATTTAGTACATACCATATAATTCAATCTGTTATAAAAAAGTACTGAACACAAATATCTTTAAATTTTCTAAATATATTTTAGAACCTACAATTAAATTCTATTTCATTTTAAAACGTTCTTATAGCCATTCAACTTTCTCTCTCTCTCTCCCTTTTCTTTTTGTCACCCATCTCCTCTATGTCTACCCCACCTGGCCCCCGTTGATTCTACCGCAGTCTGCCTACCTCCCGCCTCCCATTGAACCTCCCTCATCCTCATGGACTTCCCCCATCCCCACGGACCTTCCTCATCCCCATGAAACCTACCGTCTGCCCCATCCCCGTAGCTCTCTCACCCTTTTACCCCTCCCCAATGCAGTTGCATGGGGTATCATCAAAGGAAATTTAGTAATCAATCGAACTGTTGGATCGGAAAAAGAAAAGGAGGCATGAAATTTGTGTGGTTAGTCTAATTCACGTGTAATTAATTGTTAAAAAAATGTTTTCATTTCAGATCTTAATGCATGATAAAGTCCTAGAATATACCCAGAAAACGCTATATGGCCAGTCACATTGTCAAAGAGGGGAATGTGAATAGAGATCAGGTATAGATAGTACAATATTTTCTGTATGACCGAGGAAACCATGGCACAACCAAATTAATTAAATCCTTAAAGATATCTTCTCAATAAGACGGCAAGAAGCAAAAAAATATTATCGAAAAGATATCTCTAGCACACGAAGGAAACTCATCAGGAAATATAGGCCCATAAAAATAAATTAGGAATAACAGACCTAGTTTCTTTTCAATAAATGTTTTTTTATAGATTTCTGTTTTTATTTTCTCATAAAATTTAATAGTCCTATGTTGCATTTAATTAAATACTTTTTTTATTGTTTTATCCATTTGTGTGCGTTTTCAAAATACACAGAACGAGAGGCGCATAATAAAAATATTTGGTTTTTTATATCGTGTGTATTCACTCATTATGTGAATACATTGAAATCTCAGTAGATCGTTTTTCGAATAATTGATATCCGTTATGTATCGTTTATTTCGTCCAGTCTTAAATTGATTCCATACCAAACACTTGAAAATAGATTGCATGGATTGGTTCTCTAAGCATCGTTTTACTACAATATTCATTTTGAATGTCGCAGCTTTTTGTACTATTTAACTCGTTTTTTTAAAAACATTGAAACCATATTTCAAAACAAATTATAAATGCTTAGTTTCAACTAAAATAACAAATGAGCGGAACATTAGTTTAAAAAAAATGAAACCATATTTCATAGCAAATTATAAATGCTTAGTTTCAACTAAAATAACAAATGAGCGGAACATTCGTTTAAAAAAAATTTAAACCACGTTTCATAACAAATTATAAATGCTTAATTTCAACTAAAATAACAGCGCTAATAAACAAGGAATGAAACGTTCGTTTTTTTTTAATTGAACCATATTTCATAACAAATTATAAATGCTTTGTTTCAACTAAAATATCAGCGCCAATTAACAATGAGCAAAACATTCGTTTTTATAAATAATTGAAACCATATTTCATAACAAATTAAAATGCTTCGTTACAACTAAAATAACAGCGCCAACAAACAATGAGCGGAACATTCGTTTTTTTTTATTATACCATATTTCATATCAAATTATAAATGCTTAGTTCCAACTAAAATAACAGCGTTAACTTTGAATTATCTAGAATTGTAATTTAAAAAAAATGGCTTTATTATTATATATTGGCTCATATAATTCATAATTTCATTAATTTGGTGGCACAAATCATCATAGTTTGGGTGGATTACCTATTTTAAAAAAAACAGCGCCAATAAAAAACGAGCGGAACATTCGGATGTCACAACGTGTGGGTTATAAACAATCGATTTTTTTTTGTGTGGTTCAAGGTTGAAGAAGACAGAAGACAGAAGACGTCGATGAAGAAGATTTGCCGCTTGTATATTCGTTTTCTGAAACATGCATAGTCTTCGTAAAATTTAAAACTTGATTTTATCCACATATGTAAATAAGAATAAATAATGATGCCGAAAAAAAGGACATTGGCACCACAGATTTTTTTTTTCAAAAATAAAACTGCCAAAAAAACAAATGAAAATAAAACAGTATTTTATGCAAAACAAAATATGTTTCTTTATTTTCTATTTTCGGTGCAACTTTATAATTTTATTTTCATTTACACACAATGAACAAAATACTAGCTGAAAAGTCCATCCAAAAGTGTGCAAAACAATAACTAAATACTTGTTAATTTATCCCATCACGCCATATCCCTTAGACAGAGAGGATTGAGCGCCACACATTCCTCTCGTTGCAGAGATCTATCTTCTCTACCACATCCACAGTTCGTTTCATACAACTCATATTCTTTATATATTTCACCTTACCCTCTTCCAATAGTTGACTGACATGTTTCTTTCATGCAACTCTCGGACGTCCTCTTTTTCTTGTTCCTCTTCGTTCAGCCATATATATTTTGTTGGTTATCCTATCCTCACTCATCGTTCTTACGTCCGCGTTCTGTCCTTATTGTGATATTTTTAATTTTATCTATCAATCTTTTCCCATACTTATCTCAACGATAGCATCTCAACTGCAATATGAATTTCTTTTCCCATACTTATCTCAACGATAGCATTTCAACTGCAATATGAATTTTATTTCCCATACTTATCTCAACGATAGCACCTCAACTGCATTATGAATTTCTTTGATAAGTTATACATACCATAGAATAGATTATGATTTTTCGCACTGTTCTAACTGTCGGTAACATAAAACCTTTGTCCTCTAATATTGCGGGCAGTTGAACTTACATTGCAGTACTTTTAATTTAAAAAACGTGAAACGCTTGCCTTTTTGTGTTATATTATTTTTTACGGATTTATAGTCTAGTCAAATAAGTCCCTTTAAAAACTACAGAAAAAGGTTTCACTAAAAAAAAAAAATATTTTCAGTGTTGCACTCCTTTGTTAGACTCATGAAAAAGGGTCATCTTTATCTTTTCCCTTTTTATACTTCAATATTAATACACTCGACATGCAGACAAAACAATTGTAATTATGCACGGATGCAACTCGCGAATTGCAATTTTCTGTCTCGTACCACACCGTCGGCATTATCACCGAGCTATTGTGTCGCAAAAAGTAAAACACGTTGTAGTCGAGTATAGTACAGTCAGGGCCACCTTTTCGACAAACAGTCGTCTTACTTAATTGTCCAAAATAATTCAACTAAAATAATAAAACTACTAACCATACCCGTTAGCACGGGTGTTATGACCTTAAGGCAGACATAGCCAACCCGCGGCCCGCCAGGGTATTTCGTGCGACCAGCGAAATGTTTTTTTTTATATAAATCATGAAGGAAATCACAATAACGAGTAGTTATTAAATAATAGCGACATACAAGATTGATATCAAAATATGAAAAAAAAATTATGTGACCCAAAATGAAAGAAATATAAGACTATATGTAGACAAAAATTCAAAAGAAAATACAATATAAGTAACATACTTGTGTATTTTTTACGTGTAATAAGTATCCAAAATAATATTTATTTAGACATTTACGTAATATGACACATATAATAAGAATTGTATTTATATTCAAGAAAAAAATAATGATGATGATGATGGAAGAGTTCAGATAGATATCGAACGGCGTGTAGCAATAGTAAACAAAGTCAACGGGGCACTCAAACAAATATACTTCAACCGGACAGCATTAAAATTTGTTAAGTTTTGTTAAGAGTCCACAATATTAATGTATCAACTCTGATGTATGAGATACACTAACGAAGTGAGGTGCAAAGGATGGATAACACAAGGATTCCCTAAGTGGCGATGCATGAAATACCCGCTGGTAAACGTCCGCCATGAAGACGTCCAAAAATATTGAAGGATAGCAGGGAGTTAACGTTTCAAAGGAGGCAGTTCTCATGACAACAGACCAAAACTTAATATTTTGTATCCCGATTCCGTATTTTAACGTAATAAACTAGATTTGCGTTCCCGTGTTACGTGATCTATACCTCTTCTAAAAAATATCATACTACGAGTACTTACATCTAGCATTTTTTTGTAAACAAATCAAACTTTTAACAACAGACTCCTGATTTTTTATTTCTACATGGTGAATCCTTAGATAGGGAAAGTATACATGAATGCTGAAACCGCGTCCATCAATATGCAGCGAAATGTCAGATTTTGACATATGAATCTGGACACCAATACAGTGTCCTGGTCCAAATAGAATAAGGCATATACATGATCCTCCATTCAGTTGTCAAAGAATGTGTCTAAACATGTGTTGATATGTTATAAAAAAATATATAAACCCTGTAGAGCTTACAATGTTAAGCACAAGAAGAAAAGCGAGACCCAGAACATGTGTAAGGAGTGTGATATATTTTTTTTATTTTTTTTATTTACACATGACAAGAAATATACATAATTTGCGAAAAAACAACAGGTAATTTAATTTGGACATATGGTAAAATTTTAATGGATCTGGGCTTGTTGCCTTTCATTTGTCGTGTCCCCAGTAAACTAGGTTTTTGCCTGTATCTCATTGAGGATATTTAGCATGAAAAAATAAAACGTTACTTCTTTCCGATTTTCGATTATACAAAAACAAAACCCCGTTGCACGTGAGAACGTTTGTCAGGTTTGTCAGGTTGATGAGAATTGTTTGTTTGTTTGTTGATGTTTGTCAGGTTGATGAGAATCAACCTGACAAACAGTGACACTAAATTACAACTGAAAACATCATGCGAAATCAAACTCCTCACACGTCATCACTCCAGAAAGACCAAAAACGTTCATCCCACAATATACTGCACACAATCATAAAAATAAAAACAAAAATATACAAATATAAAACAACAAAATTAAAACAACAACAATAAAACCCACACTCAAGAGCCCACACAAACCTTTTCCACTCCGATATAACTCTCCACAAAGGAGAACGTTGACAAATTTCCCATTCTCAACTAAATATATCAAGTATTTCAAACAAATATACTAAGTTTCATTATACTCGTAATATTTTTCACATTCACTAAGATACTATATAGCCATTTAAGTAAATCCTTCACAAAAATTAGAATTGCTCAAAAATAAACCGGGTACTGGGAAAAGTTGTTTTGATTTCGATCGGGTATTAAAGTGTTTTCGATCGGGTAGTAAAGGCAAAATAGAAGGTCGAAGAGGTGTTGGCAGGAGGCAAATCTCCTAGCTCCGCAATATACGTGATTGGACTGGCATAAGGGGCGTTGGAGGTCTTTTTCGGGCTGTCGGGGACAAAGATGTCTACGCTCAAGCGATATTCAACGTTGGGGGGGACCTGACATGAAGGAAGAAGAAGATTAAAGTGTTACGAAGAATAAGTTGAGAAACTAATATATGAAAAGGTATTATTTACCACACTATCCTATCACAAATTACTTTAACATATTTGAAGAGAGTAATAATTATTTTCAACCCTTCTAAGAAAAACTTAGGGGAATGAAAAACATGAGGCTGCTACAACGTATTGTCACTATACTCTGTTCACTTAATAATTTCAACTCCTCTTCATGTGATTAGAAACATCAACCAGTAAACTCACCAGCCACACCTCTGTAGTAGATCAGATGGCACATCGAAGTGAGACGATCGGAGCTCCCCGGCAAATAGTTTTCCCTTTTATTGAAAAAATAGATATGACCGAAGTCATAGTTATCATTATACTCCCGAACACTAGGCGGAAAATATGCCTGTGTCATTCAAGGAGAATAGCACAGCGTGGGATTCGAACCGACGACTTTCTGTATAAAGTTCCAGTGTGTTACCACGTAACCATGGACCTCATAATCTGACATGGTTAACATAGAAGATCTGGCGGGCTTGTTGCTATACAGTAATTTCTTCCAACCAATCAACTCATATTGGATTAATAAAACTATTTAGATTCTTATAGATTTTACAAAAAAAATATTCGTTTAACTTTCAGTAAAAAAAAATTAATAATACTAGAACTAAATGAAAGGAATTCGTTCAAAGCTAAGGGAAGGAACAAAGAAACATTAGATGAAAGGATATTTTGAGCTACATATGTATTATAGCTTTTTTTTATTCTCTCTTAAACATATATAAGAATGGTGCACATCTGATAAATCTAGAAAGTTTGTTTAACAGCCGCGTGAACCACAAAGAAAGATGTGTAAAATGTGGCGTGATTTGTAGTCTCTCATCGACTGATAGAAGAGAACGACCGTGTTTTGAAAGAAACTACAATTTTTCAAGAAGATATGATGGAGAATTCGAATTGTTCAGCACGAAAAATAATGTGGATAGAATGTGAAAGTCCCTTAACTAGTTCAATCTGTGAAACGGAGTTTACGCATTACACATTATAAATATGTATTAAGCTTTTGTTGTTTAAAATACAACCTGGCAGATATGTTGTAATGTGGCAATTTCCTCCAACCAACCTAAATTTCTATGTATAAAAAATCTGATTGGGAAACAATTTTCGCGTGAAATAAAAAACGCTCAGGTGAAGTAAAGATTATGTTTATTGTTTTTTTTTTATTTATAGTTAAGCCATTAACACTGTGGAGGCTTAAAGACATTGTAATTTGTTTAGTCCAGGGGTCGGCAAACCGCGGCTCGCGAGCCGCATGTGGCTCTTTTCATAGGCATGTGCGACTCTTCAACTCCAGCTTCCCCTCCACTCCGCAGCCTCACCAGAAGAGCGTGGACACGGCCTATGAACGAACAAAAAAGGGCACAAACTTATTCTTATGTTTTATAAGTGTTTAATTATTTAGGTTTTCTTGTTTTATAGGTAGTGCACTGAGCTACTAAAGCTTATAACTCCCATATGTAATATTCTATTCTTCTATGTAGCCTACGACTGTATTGTGAATTTAAGTTTTAAATAAAAACCTTGATTTTATCTCGTTTTTTTTTTCACCATTTAAATGTACTATGCGTATCCAGAAAGTAAGTGTACTGAGGCTCTCACGAGCGGATGGATTTTATTTTCGACATGTTGGCTACACTTCCGTGTAGCCTGGCCCTTCCCCTCCGCAACGAGACCGGTTCAAGGTCAGTACGTTGAGAAGTGTCGACGCGACAACACGTTTAGTGAAAAATGTCAATCCAATCTCCCGCCAAGTGCGAAATACGCGGCGTCATCCGTCATCTCGTTTGGAAGGGAAACCTCCGGATGAGGTTTATAATGAGGTGAAAACTGCATATGGTGATAAAGCTATGAATCGTACGAGTGTGTACAAGTGGTGTCGCGAGTTTAAAAACGGTCACGTCACACCTCTTCACCCTCCGCCAAAAAGTTCAAAACCACAATTTCAGCCAAGAAAATCATGGCATCCGTGTTTTGGGGCTGTCAAGGCATAATTTTAATTGAATATATGCCTCAAGGGGAGACCATCAACTCTGCAAGATACTGTGAGACCCTAAAAAAAATGCGGAGGGCGATTCAGAACAAGAGGAGAGGCATGCTGACAAAGGGAGTCTGCCTGCTGCACGACAATGCTAGACCACACACGGCCAACGCCACGAAGGAACTGCTCGCCTCGTTTAAATGGGATGTCCTGAACCATCCCGCGCATTCCCCTGACCTATTACCTTCAGATTACTATCTCTTTACCTTCCTGAAGCTGCACATGAGTGGAAAAAGGTTTTCAACCGACGAGGAGGTAAAGGAGGAGGTGGAGAAGTGGACGGAGGGGTTGGCGGGAAACTACTTCGAGGAAGGCATAAAAAAGTTGATACACCGCTTCACCACCTGCATTGAGAGGAATGGCGACTATGTCGAAAAATAGCTTACATATGTACTACGGTAACCACGTAATTTTTTTGTTTAAATAAAAAAAATTGTAACCTACGAAAATTCAGTACACTTACTTTCTGGATATGCCTCGTATATAGCTACAGTGAAAATTAATGTTGCAGCTCTATGAAAATTTTGAGATTCTGTTTATTTAATATTTGGCTCATCTCAATAGAAAGTCTGCCGACCCCTGGTTTAGTCCAACCCTGTTTACCAGAGACCGATAGGGTTATACCGTTGTAGAAAGTGGAATAAACAGTATTGGACCAAATTAATTACAATTATATTTCATTGAAAATTTGGTTTTTTTTGGCCTCAAGAAACCTGGCACCCACCTGCGTCTATTTTTTTGTACTGAGGCTCCACATTTTCTAAAAGTTGTCCTGAAGCCAGTGCTGTACACGTATCTACAGCTCGTGAGTACTCCGGCAATGCAAAATTTATTTTACTTGACTATTTTACAGCTGTTCAATTTATGAAACACAAAATGGCTCGGAATTCCTTATACGAGTATGTTACGTTGTCATGAGATATCATGAACTACAAACAAGATTCTTTATTCTAATCCATGTTTTTATTATTAAAATTTCTTCTTCTTATTTTAGGCCTGTTGGCCTGTTATGGTCCTGCATCATTGTTTGCCTCTTGCGACATCGACTGCCAGCCGTCTTTCCATCTTTTGAGAGGGAGGTTTGCTTGCTTGGGGGATACTGTCCCTGGCCATTCTTACGGCTCTTGGTTCCACCATTCTGGATACGTGTTCGTTCCAGAACCTTATTCTCTGTCGTCCCCATCTGACAATATCTTCAACTTCGCACGTCCTTCGGATTTCTGTGTTACGTACTCTATCACGAAGGGTTTTGCCAGCGATACTCCTGAGTACCTTCATTTCGCTGGTTCGAAGGAGATTTTTGGTTCTGACAGTGTCGGCTCTGGACTCTATGCTGTATGTCATTATGGGGCGGACAAAGGTCTTGTATATCCTCACCTTGCTTTGGATGTTCATATGCTTGTTTTTCCAGATAGTGTTCTTTAACCATCCGGAAATAGCTGCGGCCTTTTGTGATTGTTCAAGCACTTTGCCATAGAGGTCATTATTGCACATTATGCTAGCACCCAAGTATTTAAATTTTGTTACTTGTTCAATCGGTATCTCGTCGATCGCCACAGTGCATCCAACTTGCTATCTGGCTAGAGTCATGCATTTAGTCTTGCTGATGGAGATAGACATGTTATATTTTTTGGAAGCAGTGTGGAATCGATGTAGCATTTGTTGCAGGTCTTCCTCTGATTCGGCTATGATGGTGGCATCGTCAGCATAGCATATGATGTTTAGCATATTATTAAAATTTATTTATTTTATTTGATTTATTCTTTTAGACCAGAAGAAACCGAATAAATTATGTAGTAATTCATGCACCAAGAAGAATATATGTAGTGACAATGTATGACAGAATAATAAAATAAGTGATTAGGAATGGATGTGAACTAAATACTGATTTATATAGCAAGGTGATGAAGAACACTCTGAAATTATTTGGGCACGTGGAATAAATGAAGAAAGATTAATAAAATAAAAGTACAGTGCAAATGTGAGTGAAAAGCGTGGTCGAGGAAAACCAAAGAAAGTATGGTTGGATCAAGTGAATGATATTTTGAATAAAGGAAGTGTAAAAATTCATATAAATAGAAATCATAAGAATTGTATAAAAAGGGGAAAATATATGATATGACAGAACACGGGATGAAGGAATTTGGATGAATGTGAACTTAACACTTGCCACCCTGTGATGGATAGCGAGTGACCAGGACTTATATTTTATTTGATTGTTCGACGTTTTAATACACAATTTAATGATTTTTATAGCTTATTACAAAAAATAACCTAGCAGATTTTGCATAATTTTAATTTAAAATATGCATTTTTCACTGGACACTTAGCGTCCAGCATCGACCGTGGCTGGCGGAATTTTTTAGCACAGTAAGGCAAGTGTTAAAGCTGATTTATTAAGTAAGATGAATAAAAAAATACAAACAAAATAAATATAGAGCGCAAATTTGATCGGATGAGTAAGGCCAAGAAAGTATAATTGGATCAAATCAGTGATATTAAGAAATTTGGAAAGGTAATGAATAAGATTAAGAGAAGGTTTATGGATGTAGAGTAGGCGAAGGAAGTATATTATGAGAGAAAAATTTGGCGTTCTATCCTCATTGACTACGGAAATGTAACGTGATGTTATGTATGTATGTTCATTGTTCATGAAGGAAAACAAGGGAAAAGTTAAGAAAAATCATAAAAATAGGAAGCAAAACACTACTTTTGAGTGTGTGTGTGTGTATAAACTTGTCCAGCCGTTTTTAAACTGTTTCAATATCACATAATTCACTATAATATACTTGTATTATTGTAATCACTGCTCTAAATAGTTTTTCTATTTAGATTTTATTAAATTTGTTATTGACTATAGATACAGTATCTTTGTACTTTGTGTTACAACTCGTTTTCTCCTACCCTTGACTGTTAGCATGGAAACCTTCGCCTGAGCACCCCTCTGCTGGAAAATGAACCCCCTTTCTCCTTGTGCAAAGTTCGAATTACAGCAAGTAACCCTTCTCTCATCTCCACCCTTCCTTCATCCCTCAGTAATCCAAGCCCTGTCAGTGTCAAATGGAATAAATGGAACGCTGGTATTAATTGTACGTGTTTCGGCTCATCATTCTCACAGTTTATTTTACCTGATATTTCTATGTTGTGTCACATATTTGACATTGGAATATCGGGTATCGTTTCATCTTAACAATTCATTTTGGATAAAATATACATTATTCCCCATTATCCGCGGGGAGTATATCCAAGTCTCTCCGTGGATAGCGAAATTCGCATTCTAAATCACCATATACTTGAGTATAGCTGTACTAGACCACCTTCTATGTAACATAATGCTCTCATCTCCGTTTTCTCGGTAACTTTCGCAGTTGGCAACAGTAAATCTAGCACGAATTTCTTAATATTTTTAAGCACTTCCCACATTAAAAAATATTTTACAACACAATCTACCGCCGGCAGCAATTGTTTTCGGTTTTTCTTTTTCGTAAAAGTTAAGAATTTCTCACACTTTTTCAGTCACCAGCATCACTAATCTTGAATTTCGAAAGTATTATTACGTAGAATAAGGGTTATTTGAACACGGACACTGAGATACTGGGAACGGTACGATAACAAAGGGAAACGGAGCGCGACCGATCACGTGGTTAACTTGAGATGAATCTTCGGGTCATTGGTTGGCCTGCCTTCATTTTTTTGTGTCATCGATTTAGCACGAAGTTAAAAAAAAGTTTCACAAGATGTCTACCGCGAATAAGTAAAATCGCGTATACAAACACTGCGGATCACGAGGAAGTACTGTAATTATACTTGAGAAAATGTAGCATGGTTCCTGTGACAGTTCACAAATTTGCCCCAATACAACCTTGTAACGACGTTCAGAAATTTTAATTATTTTATCAACTTTACTATAAGCCTCGATTCTAATAAATAACAAGTTATTTAGGTAAACACATTACATAAAATTAACAATAATGACAAATGAATACATCTTGTTACAAATTAGCAAAAATGTGGCAGTTTGTTAAAATCAAATAATATTTGGTGACATTTGTCAAAAGTCACTTCTAGGCTAGGGATGGGCTATTCGATAATTGGATTTTCGATTTTTTTATACCTAAAATTAAATGTTCCTAATTAGTTTTAATTCATAACCTATTTAAAGATAGATACAAATCATACAATACATTAGAAAGTCAGTTTAATGAAAATTAGGAATTAAAACGTTAGTTTAGAGAAAAACAATTTTTCCATTTATAAAAAAAACAATTTGATTTGTAAAAAAAAACGATTTTACCCCATACCTTTGAGACATGACATTTCAAATGTCACAGGGACCATCCTATATTTTGTCAAGTATAGTGAATGATATTTTGGAAAGAAACAAAAAATCAAATGAATCAGCAGTTGTAAGAGAAAATGTATGGATGTTGAAGAGGCGAAGGATGTGTGGAGATAGGAAAGTCTGGTACTCTTGTCTCTACATATCATGACATGTAAATGGTGTGATGGTATGTATGTATGTATAATCAGGCCACGGACATCGCAGCACATTATTTTTATTGTATGGATTAACTTAAAATGCATTATATTAATAATAAGATATGAGATATTTTATTTGGGATTATTTATTGGTTATTTAGTACATCCATCTTACTGGTGTTAATTGATAAGATAAGATAATTGGTTATTTAGTACATCCATCTTACTGGTGTTAATTGATAAGATAAGATAATTGGTTATTTAGTACATCCATCTTACTGGTGTTAATTGATAAGATAAGATAATTGGTTATTTAGTACATCCATCTTACTGGTGTTAATTGATAAGATAAGATAATTGGTTATTTAGTACATCCATCTTACTGGTGTTAATTGATAAGATAAGATAATAGGTTATTTAGTACATCCATCTTACCGGTGTTAATTGATAAGATAAGATAATTGGTTATTTAGTACATCCATCTTACTGGTGTTAATTGATAAGATAAGATAATTGGATTTTCGATTTTTTAATACCTAAAATTAAATGTTCGTAATTAGTATTAATTCATAGTGGATCTTGTCCTATTAAAAGATAGATACAAATCAAAGAATACATTAGAAAGTCAGTATAATGAAAATTAGGAATTAAAACGTTAATTTAGAGAAAAACAATTTTTCGATTTATAAAAAAAAACGATTCGATTTGTAAAAAAAAAACGATTTTACCCCATCCCTTTGAGACATGACATTTCAAATGTCACAGGGACCATCTTACATTTTCCTAAGTATAGAACTTTTTTTAGTCGATTGAAAAGTCTTTAACGAAATTGAGCACATTTTAGACGCGCAAGTTTACATTGATTTAGATCAATGTAAACTTGGGAGTCTAAAATATGAATTATTTATGTCAAAATTAGACAAAAGTAATTCTAACATTATCAAAAGAATAGTACTAAAATCACACCTAATTTTATAATTTTCATTTGCGGTCGCCTCAGTGTGACTGTGGTACGAACTGTCAAGAGTTACACCATCGTTAATTATACGAGTATATAAGTGAGAATTGAAAAGTATCACGTTCCTCAGATTTCATCTTAATTTTTTTTATGTGTTGTTTATAGTTAAGGTATTAACGTTGTGGAGGTTTAAAGAAGAGATTTCGTGAACACAAATCCGCCTTAACAAATCCTCTAATTTATTCTGAAATGGCTAATCATTGTTACCGTGAGAATCATACTTTTTCTATCGATGATGCCAAATTCTTACATATTAGTGGCAACGGAAATAAATTGGACAGATTAGAGGCCCTAGAAAATTCTAAGTCAGTATACCGATCGGAACATCTGTTGAACAGTTATTTCCCCAAAATCTCCCCGCTCTTGGCCGAAATTATCCCTAGCCTTCCTCACCCCCCAGCCTCCAACCGTTGAAGCGTCTATATCGGTACCAGTTCGAACAGCATTTAGTCTTGTTTGCGCTCCCCTGAAGATGAGGTGAAAGCCTTGAAACTGGTAGGGTTATACCGTCACAAAAAAGTGGAATAAACAGTGTTTGTTAAAAATAAATTACAAATATTTTTTTTTTCTTATTTTCCAATGTTTGAACAAATTTCTTCCTTCTAGTCTAGACCTGGCCAACCCAAATCACTCCACGGACCGCACATAAATCAAAATAGTTGCAAATATTGTTCCAATATTTTTTTGACATCTTGGCTTTACAACGAAATACGTACTTTTTGTAAGTAATTGATTTGGATGCAGAGGTACACAGAAAGTGTTTAATCAGTCTAAATCTGAAGAAAAAAACAATACTACAACTAGATATGTAGAGAAAACATGCATTGAACCATCAACAAAATGTTTTTGTGTGATAATATAATGATTTAGATTTCTAACTTAATAATTTGTATGGTAATAAAAACAAACAAAAAAAAACAGTTCGTCATACATGACCGCGGGCCACACATAAGGGTGCTGCGGGCCGCATGTGGCCCGCGGACCGTGGGTTGGCAGGCCCTGTTTCTAGTCCTACCATTTTTGGTCAAAGATTAATAATATAAGTATTTCATTTTTTTTAAATCTGTCATGGATTAAAACAACTTTACCTACTGCCAAATTCACACACTGTCTCTATTGTATAATGTCCTTAACTGTCCCACCACCCCCTCTTATCTGGTCGAAAATTTTCAGCGTCTTTCCAATCATGGATTAGCGCTACGCTCAAACAGATATTGTTTATTGGACTTTCCAGTTCACCGCTCCTCTTTCTTTACGTCGTCCTTTACTGTCCATGCAGTGAGACTCTGAAATCAGTTACTAACCAATATATGGTAAGACTCGCTCCGTTCTTGGCATGCTTTAAGAAGCGACTAAAAAAACTCTTGATTTCTAGTCAATAAAATGACGTGTTTCATTCCTGATTTTTCTTTTCCTTTCCTCTCCACCATCCCTTCCTTTCCTTTCGATTGATGATATCTCACTTGATATGAAAAATAATGTTCGAATGATTATCCGTCTTTGTGGGGTTCGTGGGCATATGCTCACGTATGTGTTTATGGATTTCATGGGGATGGATAGTCATTTGAATGATGTATGCGACCACGTAACTTGCTTCATTTACTTTTGTCTGGTTGGTTGGAAGTGACTGCCGCCTGGCAATAATCCCGCCAGATTGTATTTGCAATAAAAGTGTTAAATAAATAAATAAGCTAGTTGGTTGGAAGAAATCGCTGTAAAGCAATAAACCCGCCAGATGCAAACAAAAAGGTTTTGGCTTTAACTTTGCAGAATTCCATGTTGGAATATTTACTTATTTCCTTTTAATTACATAAATCCCCGCAGCACGTGTTTCTACCTCGTATATCGAAGTTCTCTTTATGCGGAATGATACCTGTTTGTTATGAGAGCACTGTTTAGGTCAGACTGGTGACATGTTTCAACGGAAGTGTGTATGGTCCATTAATCCAATAGAAAAAAATAGAGGAGTAAAATCTTTTGTATTATTTGATGTTTCATTCCTTTTTTGTTTTTGCTTATGGCTTTGTGTATCTTTTTGTTTTTGCTTATGGCTTTGTGTATCTTTTATGTTTCAAAATTCAACGTTTTTTATAACTTTTACATATGTTACAATACATTCAAAAGTTTGTATCTTACTGCTGTGTAAATCATTTTTGTAAAACTTTCCCCGTTCATTCTTTCTACGTAGTCGAACCATCTCAATGCTCTTTTGTGAATTTTAAGCACTGCATCTTCTTTCAATCCACATTATTTTCTGATGTCCTATTTCCTTGTTCTGTCATGCATTGTTTCTCCACACATTCTACGCAACGCTCTCATCAATAGTATATTATGAGCAGCCAGCATTGCTTCTCTTGAAATGTTTTAATCGGTAAACGCACAATAGGGTAGCGACAAAGTAAAAGATAAACGGTGAACTTAATGTTATATACATTAACCGCTCTTATCTCCCCTACTTACTGGAAATTTATCGATACTTTGTTGAATGAAGGTTTACCGTTGCTGTCGTATTATTGTTTAAATTGCTGAAGAGTTTAACATGGTCTTTTCACAGTCTACGAGCACCATATACATATATAGTGTAAGTTGGTATTCTTGACAACGTTCTACAATTTCATATAATGCCTGAATGTAATCTATTTGCCTTTGCTGATTTCACATCGATCCAGGTGGACGAAACATAGCTTAAACACAGGGAAACACTTAAGATCCAGGTGGACGAAACATAGCTTAAACACAAAGAAACACTTAAGATCCAGGTGGACGAAACATAGCTTAAACACAAAGAAACACTTAAGATCCAGGTGGACGAAACACAGCTTAAACACAAAGAAACACTTAAGATCCAGGTGGACGAAACATAGCTTAAACACAAAGAAACACTTAAGATCCAGGTGGACGAAACATAGCTTAAACACAAAGAAACACTTAAGATACAGGTGGATGAAACATAGCTTAAACACAAAGAAACACTTAAGATACAGGTGGACGAAACATAGCTTAAACACAAAGAAACACTTAAGATACAGGTGGACGAAACATAGCTTAAACACAAAGAAACACTTAAGATCCAGGTGGACGAAACATAGCTTAAACACAAAGAAACACTTAAGATACAGGTGGATGAAACATAGCTTAAACACAAAGAAACACTTAAGATACAGGTGGACGAAACATAGCTTAAACACAAAGAAACACTTAAGATACAGGTGGACGAAACATAGCTTAAACACAAAGAAACACTTAAGATCCAGGTGGACGAAACATAGCTTAAACACAAAGAAACACTTAAGATCCGGTGGATGAAACATAGCTTAAACACAAAGAAACACTTAAGATACAGGTGGACGAAACATAGCTTAAACACAAAGAAACACTTAAGATACAGGTGGACGAGACGTAGCTTAAACACAAAGAAACACTTAAGATACAGGTGGACGAAACATAGCTTAAACACAAAGAAACACTTAAGATACAGGTGGACGAAACATAGCTTAAACACAAAGAAACCCTTAAGACAAAGAACTTCAAATATAAAAATATACAGATAATAAATAGAAGAGCAACACCAGCTTGGAACTCCTTTTGACGATTAAACTACATTTTCAAAAACAATATCCCAATCTGTCTCAAACGAAAGGTGTTTAATCAATGCGTCTAAACAGTGATAAAAGATGGATGTGAAACTAGGCCTCTTTCTGTACGAATGATACAAACACTCAAGACAACACAACATAGCATGAAAAGGTGCAGGCTAGGTTATACTAGAAGAGACCTCAACCGCAATGCGTGGACACGCGCCTACGTATCCACGCATTATACTACGTTGCTATAAATAAACCTACGAGTATATTTATTTATATTACATATCTTAAAATAATTTTCATCATTATTTTCAAATGTAATTTTCGTTTAAATAAATAAAGATACATTGTAGCGAAAAATTAAATAATATTGAGAAATTGAAACCTTATATGAAGGTTCTGAAAATAAAATTCAAACATAATATACGTGGAAGATATCTCGCTGTTGACACCTGTAAACCTAACTTGGACCCCACTTGTCTGGTAGAATTTTCTGGCCTCTCTGCAAACCTGCTGCACTATCTGGAACGATATATCATCGGTCCCGAGGGAGAATAACCTAGGGCCTTACTGTAGTTTTACGCCAAACCCTCAGAATAAACGACTTGTTATCTCACAGCGGGGCTACATCAAATGATAATTTTACTTAACCTTTTCCTTACCAGACATGAATTAAATAGGTGATGTGTAACTGTAAGCCAGTCTTTTTTTTATGTTTAAATCTTTGTTTTTAAAAAATATTTATGAAGTTCTGATAAGTAAAAGGTTGATTACTCGAGGATTTTATGACATTGTGTTATGTTTTTTGTCCTTTTTTTATAAAATTCGATGTACTTTTATTGTGACGAAATTTAATTCAGGGTTGTCACTACAATAAGAAATGTAAATTATTGTATATAACGCAAATTTAATTTAATTATTTATATAAAACACAAATTTCATTCACATGAAACAGAAAATATATATACGAGGCGTATCCAGAAAGTAAGTGTACTGAGGCTCTCACGACCGGATGGATTTTATTTTCGACATGTTGGCTACACTTCCGTGTAGCCTGACCCTTCCCCTCCGCAACGAGACCGGTTCGAGGTCAGTACGTTGAGAAGTGTCGACGCGACAACACGTTTCGTGAAAAATGTCAACCCCATCTCCCGCCAAGTGCGAAATAGTAGAGGCCGGGCAAGAGTTTTTGAGGCGCTGCAAACTCCATGGAGATGAATTTCTCCACTCCATCGTTACTGGAGATGAAACATGGGTTGCACACTACATGCCTGAAACCAAAAGGCAGTCTCAACAGTGGCGTCACACCTCTTCACCCTCCGCCAAAAAGTTCAAAACCACAATTTCAGCCAAGAAAATCATGGCATCCGTGTTTTGGGACTGTCAAGGCATAATTTCAATTGAATATATGCCTCAAGGGGAGACCATCAACTCTGCAACAAACTGTGAGATCCTAAAAAAATTGCGGAGGGCGATTCAGAACAAGAGGAGAGGCATGCTGACAAAGGGAGTCTGCCTGTTGCACGACAATGCCAGACGGAACTGCTCGCCTCGTTTAAATGGGATGTCCTGAACCATCCCGCGCATTCCCCTGACCTAGCACCTTCAGATTACTATCTCTTTACCTCCCTGAAGCTGTACATGGGTGGAAAAAGGTTTTCAACCGACGAGGAGGTAAAGGAAGAGGTGGAGAAGTGGACGGAGAGGTTGGCGGGAAACTACTTCGAGGAAGGCATCAAAAATTGATACCCCGCTTCACCACCTGCATTGAGAGGAATGACGACTATGTTGAAAAATAGCTTACATATGTACTACGGTAACCACGTAATTTTTTTGTTTAAATAAAAAAAATTGTAAGCATCAAAAATTCAGTACACTTAGTTTCTGGATTTTCTAACCACTTATATAAAAGGAATACGTGTTTTTGCTGTATCAATAATGATTTTCAGTATAAAAATCCATAAAAATATGAAATTACCGCTAAAATTCATAATTTTAAATAGACTTTTTCGACACATGAAATAAATTACGAAAAAAAAAATTATACTGGAATACGTTATCGAAACGGAAAATAACAATACTGACAAAAAACTATACCAAAAGCACATTAGAAATATACATTAAAGTTGAGATTTTAAATTTAAAATCGCGATAAAATCAGTCATTCGGATACGTTCCCATTCCGTAGTACCGCTTAAATTAAATCGCGGAAATGGAGTGACAACCGTTGGTTCGTGTGCATATTGCGCACAGGCAGGCAGACTCACCTCGCCACACCGCCAGTGCCACAGCATCCTATAAAACAGGGGTGGACAACATTTTACCAATCGCGTGCCACCAAACTTTCCGAGTCGATGACAGACTATATCCATCTATTGATATTTTTACAGCTAATAAATTATTTTTATAATAGTATGTTTATTTTTATTTTTTTATTTCAGCGGTCAAATCTCTTTGATAAAAAAAATTCCAACAAATTAAATTCATAACTGACATGTCAGCAATGATTTTCAATAGAAATAAAACTAGTACAATATAAACTCAACAGAATAACAAAGCAAACCTATAACATACAATTTAATCCATTCATTCCGACAAGAACAACTTAACTTTTGTAAGTAGTCAAAGCCACATGAAAATTCATATAATGCCCATACTGATTGCCCTATGTGTGCAGTCTTGTTATACAAGAGTTGTATAAATAATTAGTTGCAACCATTTCACTAAGGAACAAAATATTTGGCCACGTAGGCAGCTTCAAGGAACGTGCAGCATGACAAACTGAGTGAATTAAGAAATAATGTTGTGAAGTCAAATTTTTTATTTATCAAATTTTTATTATCAAAGCTTCAATGATCATAGAAAAATTGAATAGATTAATAACTTTTACACCATCTACATGAAATTCAAATCTTAATTGATCACTGTACCACAGTTGAACGAGTTCAATTTGAATATTTTCTTGTATAACATTCAACGATTGCCAAATAGTTTAAACATTGTATTTGAACGAATAACACAGAAACGGTAGAAAAACGTAGTTCTTAAATCATGTGTGACAGTCAAAATATATTTAGTGTATACTGTCTGGATCGGTCGTCTTGAGAGTGGGGGATACAAGAGTGTGCGGTTTTTTTTTCACTTTCTCATGTTAGCATCTCACAGTCGTAGTTTTGCTTAGAATTAGACGGCTCCACATGGCCTGTACTAGCTGATTTGTTTATGCTTTGATGGCAGGTACTCTTAAACTTTCATGTTTTGATGGCAGGTACTCTTAAACTTTCATGCTTTGATGGCAGGTACTCTTAAACTTTCATGCTTTGATGACAGGTACTCTTAAACTTTCATGATTTGATGGCAAGTACTCATTAAACTTTCAGTATGCTTTGGTAGCAGGTACTCATAAACTTTCATTATGCTTTGATAGCGGGTACTCTTAAACTTTCATTATGCTTTGATAGCAGATACTCTAAAATTTCATTATGCTTTGATAGCGGGTACTCTTAAACTTTCATTATGCTTTGATAGCAGGTACTCTTAAACTTTCATGCTTTGGTGACAGGTACTCCTTAAACATTCAGTATACTTTGATGGCAGGTACTCTTAAACTTTCATGCTTTGGTGACAGGTACTCCTTAAACATTCAGTATACTTTGATGGCAGGTACTCTTAAACTTTCATTATTGCAAATATATATTGTTGTTGAGCTCGCGGGAAATTCGTTACTCTCCAATGGTGGGGAAAATCCAAAATTATTTTTCAAGAATGCATTTTTTAGCTTTCTCAGTAATGGGTTAGTTGTTTCTGCTTAACAATTATTTCTTATTTATTACATTTTATTTCTTGTATAAATAAGAAATAATACTGTACATATTTCTTTTTAAGCTTTGGATGTAATTACATTTAACCTGTATATGTGTATGTAAGCTTTATAAAATAAATATTCCTTCTAGTATGTTATTTATATATTCAGTGTGCACATTAAACTGTTAACTTAAATTTTCAATACGCTCTCCGTCCTTTCTAACGAGCACTTTCAGTTAAGTAACACATTTTTTCGAATGGTTTCAAGTCTTCCTCATAAAGTTTCTGCGTTTGATCTTATTCCAATAGTCAGATATAAAATTATTTCAGAAATAAAATTATGTCAAAATAAATGAGACTGAATCGAGAACAAAAGGAAATATTGTATTTTTTTTAGTCAAATTTCTTCATTCCACTTCATATAACGGTATAACCATACCGGTTTCAAGGTTTTCACCTCATTATCAAGGGAGCTAATATTAAAATCCGAAAGGTGTCCTACTTGGGTCATGTACTTAGAGGAGCAAAGTACAAATTACTGCACCTGATCATCCAAGGCAAAATAGAAGGCCGAAGAGGTGTTGGCAGGAGGCAAATCTCCCGGCTCCGCAATATACGTAATTGGACTAGCATAAGGGGCTTTGGAAATCTTTTTCAGGCTGCCGGGGACAAAGATATCTACTCTCAGAGGATATTCAACGTTGGGGTAACCTGACATGACACTGGGAAGAAGAAGATCAAGGGAGCAAAAACAAGACTGTGCTCCCCTGATGTTCATTGTTCTCCCAAGACTGAGCTACGGACCCCCATAATAGCCCTTTGACAACCCATCTCCGTTCATCTCTGCACTCTGCAGTTCGAAAGACGGTCGTTAAGTGTAATCATGTTACATATCTCACTTGGTTTAACCAACACATTGGAACTCTTCCTCGTACACGTCTTCTTTCCACGTTTTTAGTGACCACGAGTCTCTCCAAACTGTCTTCGTGGCCACGAGCAATGTGTCCAAAGAAGCGGAGGACTCATCGAAGGCATATATTGTCGACAATCTGTCGGTGATTGTAACCAACTAATACAGGTACACTATATTCCAACTTGTTTAGAAAGTGTATAAATAACTATTTAGTATTAAAAAAACAAATTAATTTGATATTTTGCTTAAGGACTATGGGTCGGATAATTTTATCCGAGTCCATGCTATAGTTTGTGTGCGGGCCGTAGTTTGCCGACCCCTGCTATAAAATTTATTGCACGGCGCGATTCCCGTTATTCGGCTGCTAGACAGACATATCGATCCGTGGGCGTGGGGAGGGATCTGTGTAGGGGAGTGCAGGATGCGATCCTGCAAGAGTTGTAGAAGTGGGTGAGTGAGGGGTTAAATTGTTTTAATGTAGATGAAGGAAGTCAACAAGTTCTTGTGTGTATGTAACGGAAATGTTTGGAGGGAATATTTTTACGATACATAATAATCCATTGGTGCTATCTCTGTTTTTCCCAATAATTGGCTATGCGGACGTATGTTATCTGGGTGTTACGGAAGAACAACTTTAGTACCATTGAAAATCGAACCCCCTGAGTGGAAGTCAAGAATCTAACCACTAGACTACAGAGGTCGTTAATATACAATGGTCTGTACCGGCGGTAAGTAATACATATCGGGCTTAAGCTCAAAACGTATGAATGACAGAGACGACGCTCTACAAAGCCGAAGTTAACCAATTACGAATTCATAAGAAAAATACGGTCGGTCATAATGAGTTTAAGCCTGATGTGTATTACTTACCGCCGGGTACTGTACCTTGACGTATTAAAGTGAAGCTTAGACTTAGCAAATGGATAAAATGTTGAAATGCTAGAACTAAAATTATTTACGAAGTATCAATGCGTGAAATTAGGCGATGGGAAAATATCAAAAATTAATACATAGATAAAATGAATATTTTATATGAAATGATGAAAGGAGCTTTAAGATGGTTTGAACACGTGGAAAACATGAATTATTAAAGAATGACTAAGCGAGTATACAAGTCAGAAGTGGGAACTGTCTTTGGAAGAGGGAGCCCGAGGAAAACGTGGCTGGATTATGTGGACCAGAAATATAGTAAAGTGAAAAATATGATCAATTGGAGATTATTCATGACGAGTGTATGAATGCGAAGGAGGCGAAAGTTGTATGCTTTGATTGAAAAAAGGTTTGGCGGTATGTTATCTCTGCCTTCCCCGCAAGGGAGACTGCAATATGATATGTATGTGTATAGTATAGATTTACCCTGTAAAAGAGTGTTGAAAACAGCTACGAGTATAATGGAAATGGGTTGGGTAAGTAAGAAAAAAAAAGGATTTTGATGGAATTAGGAATAGTGTGATATAGTCGAGCATCAAGTAAAAACTGTGACCAACAAATAGTGTGTCCCCAGTAAAAATGAATTTTTGCCGAAACAAACATTTTATGCCGAAAGTTTTTTTATGATTAGACAGAAAACGAATGAAGTTTCCTCTGCCTACCCCGCGTAATTATATAATCATTTTTAATATCATTCTTGTTCAGTCTCTGTCTTTATTCGAACATTCTTCAACATTTGCAGTAACTAAATTGCACGTATTTTCGGACGCTTCCTTCTTTGTTAAACTAGTACTAGAAATCGGATTATTACGAATGAAGTTTCCTCTGCCTACCCCGCGTAATTATACGAGTATGTCGAAAGTTTTTTAATGATTAGACAGAAAACGAATGAAGTTTCCTCTGCCTACCCCGCGTAATTATACTATATGTCGAAAGTTTTTTGATGATTCGACAGAAAACGAATGAAGTTTCCTCTGCCTACCCCGCGTAATTATATGTCGAAAGTTTTTTAATGATTAGACAGAAAACGTAAAAAGTAACAAAAGGTAAAATTTAATTTATTTATATTGAAAAATAGTGGTGGGGACATTTTGTCTAAGAGTTGTTACGTTAAAAAATAGAATTCTAGATTTTTTATGTATCACATTCGTATACCTCCATGGCCTAGTTGGTAAGACTCCTGTCTCCCAGCCCGGAGGTTGCGGGTTCAAATCCCGCTGGAATCCAGATTTTTTTTAAAAGGATTCCAGTCTGGGCTTCACTTAAAGCCTATTTGACATCTTTCTGGTTGGTTGGAAGAGATTGCCACATTGCAATAAACCCGCCAGATTTTACTGTATAGTATATAACGAAAGAGTAATACAATACAATATACTCGTATATTTGAAGTTTGATTCATTTTTTGTTAGCGACTGATTTCCATTGTTTTGGTTCCTTTAAATCAAAATGTGTAAATTTCGACTATATTATTTCGAGTTTTTTTTTAATGTTCTTTGCAGTGACGAGAGTATTTAATTCACACATGTGATACAAAGGTTGACTTTAAACAGGAATACATATTTAGTCAGCTAGTAAGTCGACTTTATCTGAACAAAAAAGTTAAGCAAGATGGGCGAACTGAAATATGTTTTTTATAATTATTGAAGTAAAATTAGGAAAATCATTTAGGCAGTCGATCGGAGCGTGGTTGTTATTGCGACAAGAGTTTGAGTACTTCGGCTTTCAGGATGAATGACGTGTGGAAAAGGTTTGTGTGAGCTCTTAAGTGTGGGTTTCTTTTTGTTGTTTTATATTTCTGTATATTTTTGTTTTTATTTTTATGATTGTATGCGGTATATTATGGGATGAACATTTTTGGTCTTTCTGGTGTGATGATGTGTGAGGAGTTTGATTTCGCATGATGTTTCCAATTGTAATTGAGTGTCACTGTTTGTCAGGCTGATGAGAGCGTGCATCGGGACTTGTTTTTGTGTAATCGAAAATCGGAAAGAAGTATCGATTTTTTTTTCCATGCTAAATATCCTCAGTGAGATACAGGCAAAAGCCTAGTTTACTGGGGACACGACAAATGAAAGGCAACAAACCCAGATCCATTAAAATTGTATGTCATAATTAAATTACCTGTTGTTTTTTCGCAAATTATGTATATTTCTTGTCATGTGTAAATAAATAAATAAAATAAAAAATAAATTGAAGTGAATCTCGTTAAACTGTTACTTTGTTATTCTTATATCATTTCTTGTCATGTAAAACTTATAGACTTCCTTGTCAAGAATAGTTGTATTACGTATCCATCAGCAAGTACAACGAGAAGGTTGAATATGTTATAAGCAAGGGTGCTTAAATTGGTTGACATGAAGATTTTTTTGGAGCATATGTCATGCATGAAACGCTTTCACATTTCGCGGTTTGTAGTTAAATAATATAAGGATAGTTAGTTCCAATGTTTTTTTTTCCTCATAATTTATAGTTTTTGACTCCTCTTTCCTGTGAAATTCTCTCATTTATATAATTTTAAGTATAAAGCGCTATTTTTTGTTTATTAAGTTGTAATTTTTATACAAATATGATAACTTATAAAAAAATATAATTTTCTGATTAAAAAATATATTTCATTATTCTAATTCCCCTCCACATCCACAGCTCCTCCTCGCCCATTCCGGAACAACCCAACCCCCGAAATAAAACTGCACTAACACGTAATATAATTTGATACCCAGGATACCTTTGTTATTGTCCCCCACTTTCACCCGAGCCCCATCACTACCCAATCTCTCCCCAATGTCACCCAATTCCACCCATTGTGGGGGGGAGATAGGCCCTTTGTGTCGCCCTCCCACTAGATATATCCCCTCCCGAGCACCCTCAAATAGCACCTCAAATATGATCTCCCTTTCCCCACCCACTCAAAATTTGTCCCTCTATTTAGGGCTATAGGAGAATCAAACCGAGCTATAAATTTTATTTTTTATTAAACAACTTTATAATTGCTTAGCTAGTACGACCTTTGTAGCTTAGTTTGTAAAATGCTTCAATCTCCAATGTTAACGAAAAAGAAAGGACTGGTAAATAGTTCATTAACGAGGTTATTGTTCAACTTTTCTACAAGTGTACACATAAACAAAATTAAAAAATAATTAGTTAGATAATAAAGAAGTATTTAAATGTAATGTGTGACTAAGTTATGCCAAATAGTCCACATATGATAATCGTCCTGTTTCTTTCTCTTTAAAACTTAAAAATAAATCTTCAAGTAGATATCCGAACGGAAATGTCTGTTCGTTTACAGTTAGTCGTCGACTTACGACCTATGCGACTTACGACTGTTCGACTTTACGACCACAATCCGCGATCGGTTGTCCGCCTGCGCTAAGCGTGGCGCTAACAGTCCGTGTACGCTACATATTGTATTAATATGCGCATGTGCGCATCGCGGTCAGTATTAGCTGCGGCTTCGTCCAATAGGGACGTGTTGTTTTGTTATAAGCATTTTTTAAGCCATTCCGAGATGTCTACAAAAAGGAGAATGAAAACTTCTTGCACATTTTGAAGAAATGGACCCAAACATCGAACGATTTGCAAGGATTGAACGGATAGCACACGACGTGTTTCGCCCATATCGTGAAATATACGAGGAGAAGAAGAAACAAACAATCCAGACAAAGCTCACCATGCTTATGCAAAAAAAAATAAACAAGCGGCCAATAAAATGTTTATATGTATAACAAACACCTGTATTTTGTATTTTCATATGTTTTATTAATATAATGTTCAACCAATTTTACTGAAGCATATTTTTTTTACTTAATCCTAACAAATGTAAAAATAAAAAACAAAGCAATACGTAAAGATATTCAAATATAAGGCATGCTGATATGATAAAGACAAACTCGAAAAAAAAAACAAAAAAAGCATAGAGAACCCCGATAAATGACAGTGGTGATTATAACAAGAACATAGAAAACAGTCTTATAATATCATCACACACTATAATTTACATATGTACGGAAATTATTGCATAAGCCGACTTACGGCCAGATCAACTTACGACCTGTTTATCGGAATCGAGTGCGGTCGTAAGTCGACGACTACCTGTATATCGATTCCTCTTTGATAAATATATCATACTTATGCACATAAATAATTGACGAAATATATGTATAAATATTTAGTAACAACATATAATTAATAACAACTGCGCTAAATATTCTTTTTTTTTTAACCTGGCGAGTTAATTGCCATGTGGCAATCTCTTCCAACCAACCAGAAAGATGTTTTTACAGGCACTAAGTGTTAA
The DNA here is from genome assembly GCA_949825065.1 of Odontocerum albicorne. Lineage (NCBI taxonomy): Eukaryota > Metazoa > Arthropoda > Insecta > Trichoptera > Odontoceridae > Odontocerum > Odontocerum albicorne. The sequence goes on from OX463857.1 coordinate 13,736,794, forward strand.
CCAGACTGGAACCCTATTTAAAAAAATCTAGGTTCCAGCGGGGATCGAACCCGCAACCTCCGGATCGGCAGACAAGTGTCTTACCACCAGGCCAGGCCACATTCTTATGCTTATGCACAAATTATCGTATTAATTAATTGATTATTAAGTAAATGACAATTTCCATACTTAGATAAATAACACACAGATAAACAATCACTCTCACACACACACACAATCACGCTCTCACACACAAACACACGCTCACACGCACGCATGCACACACACACATATATCATCATTGTCAATATTATTTCCAAAAAGAGAAAAAACTTTAATACACTTCAGTTAAGAAAAAAATAGATGAAAATACTTTATTGGAGAGCTACATCACGCTGCTTACACACATACCGGGTCTTACTTATGTTATATTCTTGTGCTTAGTAAATACCTTGCAAGTTCTACAGGGTTTTGGAGAGCTACATCACGCTGCTTACACACATACCGGGTCTCACTTATGTTATCTTCTTGTGCTTAGTAAATACCTTGCAAGTTCTACAGGGTTTTGGAGAGCTACATCACGCTGCTTACACACATACCGGGTCTCACTAATGTTATATTCTTGTGCTTAGTAAATACCTTGCAAGTTCTACAGGGTTTTGGAGAGCTACATCACGCTGCTTACACACATACCGGGTCTTACTTATGTTATATTCTTGTGCTTAGTAAATACCTTGCAAGTTCTACAGGGTTTTTAGTTTTTTTTCTTCAGATTATAAAATACATATCAAGATATGTTTAGAAATGTTCTTTAACAACCCGTATGAAGGAATTGCTAATTGATTATTGTTTTTAGTATCTAGATTCATATGTCAACATTTTTAGATGTCCTCAGAGAAAAAGGTTTACGGCACAGGAAAAGTTGAAAGAAAAAAGGCGCTGCATGGTGGGATACTGAAGATAGGAACAGTGTAAACGGGTATTTTTTAAAGAGTTTGTAGGCGCACTAAAATATGTACACTATATCAAGTGATATCAAGATTGTTGATAAACAATTAATATAAAAAAATTATACCCTATAATTAAAAAAATTAAAGTTAATAAAATGAATGCTAAACTAACCTCATAAGAAATAACTTGAGCCATTCCATGTAACCCCCCTTATATATGTTAGCATAGAATTAGAAGATCAAACTGAAATGATTAACTGATATGTTGATTAATAATAGCGAATTAGTGCCAACATTGATTAATGGAAATAAAACTTTGATATGAAAAATTAATTAAAGGAGTCACGTGTATGTGGTGTGTCGATGTGTGACAGTAAAAAATGTGTTTACAAACATACCATCACGCCATTTACCTGTCTAGGTAGGCAGAGAGGACAAAGCGCCATACTTTCCTATCTCGACACACATCCTTAGCCTATTCTACATTCATACACGTTCTCATACAACTTCTACGATTTCTCTGACTTTCTACGTTTCCTTCTTTCAAAATATAATTCACTTGATCCAACCATACTTTTTGGTTTTCACTCTCACACGCCTTCCACTCACATTTGCACTGTATATCTGTATTGTTAACCTTTTTTCGTTCATTCGTTTCATATGCCCAAACCATCTCAACGTACTTTTCTTCATCTCACTTAATACATCAGCTTTAAGTTGTCATTAATCCCTTATCACTTCATACTGTATTAGGTCATACATTGTAGCTCCATTTATTCTACTCAATGTAATTATTAAGGGAAAATGTGAGCTAAAACTCGTGACTTAAGTAGGGTGAAACAACATATTGGAATAGGTGGTTTGGATATGGGACACGAAAAACTGAGTAAAGAAATATACAAAACAAGTATGAGTGAAGGTTGTTATAGAGGTATGAGTTGTAAGGGTGAACAAAAAATACCAAGAAAATATGCCGGGAAGTAGGAAATAAAATGTTGAAAAAAGGCGAAGAATAAAAGAATCTGAAGGAACTGTATGTGAAAATTTATGGATGTAAAAACAATTATCGCTGTGTCCTCTCTGCCTATTCCAACATATAAATAGCGAGATGGTTTGTATGCTTACATATAATTTCTAAGTATAATAAATTTTTCAACCAATTGACCATGTTGCTGAATGTCAATGTCTTGTTTTTTAGTTGTTAAATATACTTTCTGCTTATTTTCTGTTTCCTTATCTCAATACTCTATCAATGCTCTACCCAACTGGGAACAAATGACGTGGAATTGTTACAAGTTATCAGGGCCCAATGGAGAAAGAATACACAGACAAGTAATAAAGCTCCTTGGCCTATATAGGACAGGATATGTCTGTCACAAATTGCTGTACAGTTATCTCCGGTGGCCCCCACAACAAGTACTCTAATCCCCCAATTTGTAATGTACCTTCTATTATACTCGCCACAGCTAATGGGTATTTCTTCATTTATTCACAATTTAATGAAAAAAAAAACAAGTTAAATATTTTGGAAATGATTATTGTAGGAATAAATATTACTGAAATATTTTGGAAGAATAAAAAGTTTTTAATATATGTTATTATGCGTATTTATTGATAGATTTCGCTTTCAAATGCAGCATGGAATGGTTCCTAAAATTAGGAAAAATATAAAATGTTCGTGGGTCACGCCCCTTCTTACATATAACACTGGTAGCATACCTGTTATTCTGTGCTAATTGCTTGGTTAAAACAACACATTAATATGGTCCGTTATTTCCTTTGTTTTCGGATGCACGATTTCAATTCGCCTAAAAAGAAGAGAATGGTAGTATACTAATAAAAAGAAGATAACAAATGCGCCAAAGTCCCTCCATCTATACGGGTAATTGATTATACGTAAACAGCACTTAAATTAAAAGCGTATAAAAGAAGCCATTGAATGATTGGTAAAAAAGGTGATATTTTACATATTTCAAAATAATCTACTCCCTCTTCGTTAAAATAGCTCTATTTTTTATTTCCTTACAATGTACGATATTTTATCGATTATTAAAATGTTTATAATAGTTATTCTCTAATAATCATTTTGAGTGCGCTTGAATATAAAATTACATAAAATATCAGAAAGTAGTATGTACATGCACGAAAGTACGACCTACCATACATATAATACAAACATGAAACAGGCCAAACCTCAAAAGATACAAGACCCTAACAAAAGAAATCTTGAAAATATGGAAATAAAAGTATATCATATAATTTATGTTTTCCAATTCATGTAAACACATATTTTGGAACTATTTATCCTCAGTGAGATACAGGCAAAAACCTAGTTTACTGGGGATACGACAAATGAAAGGCGACAAACCCAGATCCATTAAAATAATGTATGTCTAAATTAAATTACCTGTTGTTTTTTCGCAAATTATGTATATTTCTTGTCATGTGTAATAATAATAATAATAATAATTTATGTAATTTGTTTATTGGAGTTACTCGTATTTATGTAATTTGTTTATTGGAGTTACTCATATTTATGTAATTTATTTATTACATAACTCATTTTTTGCTGCACGTATTCAAAATCACTATAGTAAATGGTTTTTGTTTACTATCCTTGATTGAATTCACTCCAATTGTCTATTCATTTCGTATGACAATGAACAACATGCATGTAGCCGCTAATCGCATAATCCATTACATTTATTCATTCATTCGTACGGTACCCTTAAACATGTCCAAATTGGTGATTCAGACACATTAAAAAGCGTTATCGGTATACAACATTGTCTTCGGCCTCATTAATCGAACTTTCTCAATACTACTGGAGTATGCATGGAATTAGCGGTTCATCAATGCACGTGTTGGTGTTGCATGTTTAAGGGTATCATTCTTATTTTTTACGTCATTATTTACTGTCCATGTAGTGAAACTGGAACCAGTTCGACTCGACCGTTATTGGCATGTTTTAAAATGCTACTGAAAAAAACTCTCAATTTCAAGTCAGTAATGCAACTTGTTTCATTCGCTCTCATTTAAAACCATTGAAATTTATTTCAAAACTCTGACACCTGTTCATACTTTTTCAGGTTACATATGAAGGTAATGATTACTTTGACATATATGTATACCATACCTGTAGGCAATATTGGCAGTATCGAACATTTTCTTGGAAATATCAGTTTTAATATGCTTCGTTTTCTTGTCTTTTAAAAACAATACTTCTATAATCCCTGCTTGTATAATGATCTTGGCACATTCTTGGCATGGGAAATGCGTGGTATATATCTTTCTTGTTAGGACGGGAATATGTTTTGTTCACAATTGCATTCATTTCTGCATGGCACACTGTAAAAAAATAATGGTTTGTTGTAAGTTAAATAAAAATTAATTAAAATATCTGATAAAATGGCAGGTGTTTTACTTTGAGTATTCTGTATTGCCTAATAATATGAAAACATGGAACCGAGGCTCAACGCAAATCTAATTTTTCACGTGAAAATAACGTGTTCAATTCCATTCATTCTTCAATCCAGTTCCCCAGGAAGATCGAAGAAAACGATAGATTTTCTTTTTAGACATGGCAGTATCTAAAGCAGGAAACGGCCAACTTTCTATTCTGTTTAATATAATAAGATACCCAAACCTCATCGCCGCTCAGATATCATCAATGGCTAGGACTCAATGTTAGAACTCATACATTATATGCGAAGAATTCGTAAAAATTCAAATGATGGAGAATATCCTCATTCCTTGTTCTATCTATCATACATTATATGCGGAGGATTCGTTACATTCAAATGGTGGAGAATATCCTCATTCCTTGTTCTATCTATCATACATTATATGTGGAGGATTCGTTACATTCAAATGGTGGAGAATATCCTCGTTCCTTGTTCTATCTATCATACATTATATGCGGAAGGTTAGTTACATTCAAATGGTGGAGAATATCCTCGTTCCTTGTTCTATCTATCATACACTATATGCGAAGAATTCGTTACATTCAAATGGTGGAGAATATCCTCATTCCTTGTTCTATCTATCATACACTATATGCAAAGAATTCATTACATTCAAATGGTGGAGAATATTCTTATTCCTTGTTCTATCTATCATACATTATATGTGGAGGATTCGTTATATTCAAATGGTGGAGAATATCCTCATTCCTTGTTCTATCTATCACACATTATATGCGGAGGATTCGTTACATTCAAATGGTGGAGAAAGTCGGGAAGATTTTTTTATGATCTCTATTTTATATTTTATATCTCTACTTACTTCTATATTTTATATCTCTACTTATGTGAGTGCAGTTTCTACCAGTGGCTTTATCCTACAAGATTTCTTTTTGATTTTGTTGGGACATTTTCTTTAAGATTTATATTTAATTGGGTGTAACCTGTTTAAGTCTTAAAATAAATAAATAAACATATAAATAACTTATAAAAAATACCATAATCATGTTTTTCGTCACCGTCCATAGGAAACTAGTTATGACAATAATTAGGCAGCCCATTATATCTGAAATAGACAAACACAATTAATAGAACACAAACAAAAAGGGAGGTAATTTATCGACAATTGCAACATTAAACAAGACAGTTCTACCACTTAACATTGCATGGACACTGGCTGTTAAAGAATCTCCTTGTTCATTAAACTATGAGTATTTCAGAGTAATGTTGTGTTTAGTTTTTATTTTTATAATCTAGGACCTCTATGATCCTTCCTTCAGTGTTATATTTTAAGATTTCATAGACCTAGTTGTATAAAACTTATCTTCCTTGAGTGTTATTTACTTATTTATTTTTATAATCTAAGACCTCGATGATCCTTCCTTCAGTGTTATATTTTAAGACTTCATAGACCTAGTTGTATATTTATCTTCCTTGAGTGTTATTTACTTATTTATTTTAGATTTCATACATGTTTAACTTAATTATTTCATCAAATAACACGAAAAAAATATATTAAAAGTCTAAATATAGCATAATGATTACAGGAACAATATTACTGACACTTCCTTGTGAAGTGACTCAGTTATACCTACAGAGTTTATTAAGAAACTTAATCCTCAATTTATTTTTGTGGAAGATGTCGATATCAGAAATAGATTCAACAAGGTCATTCCGTGTGCGAGTGACCGAAAATTATGTTTTTGGACCTCTACGACTTAGTTGTATAAAACTTATCTTCCATCAGTTTTATGTTTTAAGACCTCAGTAACCTAGTTGTATAAAACTTATTTTCCGTCAATGTCATGTTTAAGACCTCAGTGACCTAATTCTATAAAAGTTGTCTTTCTTAAGTTTTATGTTTAAGGACCTCTGCGACTTACTTTTATAAAACTTATCTTCCATTAGTGTTATGATTTATGACCTCAGTAACCTAGTTGTATAAGACTTATATTCTATCAATGTTATATTTTAGGACATCTGCCACCTAGTTGTAAAGGGTCTTTCAAATTGAGCGGTTTTTTTTATTCAAATTATTTTAATTCTTAAATAAAACACTCAATTTGCTTTGATTTCCAAAAACTTTTTATTTTGTCATTAAAGTATAATGTATGACATTTAAACAAAAAAAAACCATATCCGCCAAATGTCCACTTCTTGCAGGTGAAACAAGATCTGCCCAAATGACGCTTGGGAGAAACACTCCCAACAAATCGAAACAAGATTTGCCCAAACGAAGCTCGGGCTCGTCAGTGTAAAAAGAAACTTCGTGCCCGAGTCCCTCTCGGGCAAAACTGTCAAGTGGTTGATTGTGTAAAAATATATTTTAATTTTTTATTTTAATTATATTATTATTAATCTTAGACGTGAAGATTTTTTAAAGAATTGGGTATATTCTTTGACACACTTAAAGAAATAGGTTCGCCATTTCTGGTGTAGATCCTTCAACCTCTCGTTACACTTGCTCATACCAGCGGAGTCGTGCTTCCCGGGCTTTTATCGACTGTTGGTACCACTTGAATTGTTCCACGAATTTGTTTATTTCGAATCTTATCCAATCTAGTGAAGCCCAGTGACCACCTCGTTTCTTGTATGCATGCATATCTATTTTTTCGTTTTTTCAATGTATTGGCTTGCTCTCTTTCTTTAACATTCACAGTTCCAGCATTGAAGAACTATGAATTGCAAACAGAGAATGTTCCAAACATTCATTTTTCCAACGAAAATGAATGAATATAAAATTATGTAGCAAAAAAATATTCTTAGTTAAATGAAAATATAAAAAAATGCTTGTTTCATGTCTCGTGAACATTTAGTTAATCAAGAAAAACTATTTAATAAAATAATGTTGGTGTTTTACGACTCAAATTCAGCGAAACACCTAACGGGAAACCATTTATTTATTTAACACTTTTATTGCAAATACAATCTGGCGGGCTAATTGTCAGGCGGTAATCTCTTCCATCCAACCAGACAAAAGTAAATGAAGCAAGTTACGTGGTCGCATAAATCATTCAAATGACTATCCATCCCCACGAAATCCATAAACATATACGTGAGCACATGCCCACGAACCCCACAAAGACCTACAATCACCCACGTAATCAACCATGTAAGTTTTTATGGATTTTGACGGAATTTACTCTAGATTTTAGCAGAAATATATATGGAACAAATTGGTAAAACAGATATTTTATCACGAAGTGCCATCTTTGATTCACGAAATGTAACTTTTCCCAGAGCCCATGTGAAATGGTTTGGTAATTTGCTAATTAATTGATAAAAATGTCTGTTACTTTATTTTATAATTTAAAAAATTAAATTTTGGTTGCAATATTAACTATAAATCGGGGAGATTCTGCTGAGTGTAAATTTTTAAGCATAAAAATCAATGCAATCTTTTTCCAACTTTCCGACTAAATGGTTCAAAATTTTGCTTATCCGTCGATGAAACAGTTTTCTGTGTTAGATCAACTTTTCTTAGCGGTTGGGGGCATCTCGTTGCTGATTGACAGTTGTCGCTTAAAAAGTCTTGTTTTCTGTTCAAAAAAATAAATCGTTTATCCCAATTCGCTAAGAGTCAATCAAACGATGTCCAAGTTTAACTTTATGACTCCGGCAAGTACGGCGGCTTCAGGATTCTCTTTTGGAGCCGCAGCGAAGTAAGTAACGCAATGTGCAATTAAATTTTTCAATCACGTGTTTGATTTATTTTGCAATAAATAAACGAATTATGCTTGTTTGGGTTAAATTTTCACTTCTATCCCCTTTAAAACAAGTCTTTAGTCTAAATATAAATACTTTTATTTTTCAATTACCTCGAATGTGATGATCTTTTGAAATTGACGGTGACGAGAGAATTCGTCACTCAAACGTCAATGGTTTTGGAGGGAAACTTGTTGAATATACGAGTATAATACAATGATTATTGAATACTTTTTTCACGAAAACTTATTCAATTACATCAAAAATCATTACCTTCAGAACGATTCTTTGTTACATCGTGTAAAGATTACGTTTTCGACTAATTTTCACCTTTGCTAGTCAGTCCAATATCTTCTATTATTATTGGTGCCATCTTTCTTTAAATCACCGGCCGGACCATAACCGCCAATTCTAGGGAGCCTGAATCTGAGCGTTAAGTGATGTGTTTAACTTGTTCCCTGTCACTACACTTCTTTCAATATCAATCTCAACTTGTCCCGTTGACACACTACCCATATAACAACACATCTACCTTGGACATAGGATGATAAGGCCAGTTTTGTTAAGAAAACTTTTGTTGGCAATTTTATACAGCCGCCATCGCAAAAAACAAGTTTAGATTTTGAACTGAGTACAAATATTCAACATCCTTAAATTCCTTAATTTTTAGACCTGCAACTCCTGCATTTGGCCTAGGAGCATCTCCATCTGGTGGCGGCTTGGCTTTCACCAACCCTCCCGCATCAACTCAAGCATTTGGAGGTTCGACAACGACTGCACCAGCTTTTGGTCTTCCAACATCTTCTGCCCCAGCCTTTGGTGCTCCAACAACGTCTGCACCAGCCTTCGGAACCAATTTTGGTTCACCAGCAACGTCTGCACCTTCATTTGGCACCAATTTTGGAACACCTGCTACAATTTCTGCACCAGTTTTCGCCAACAATTTCGGATCTACAGCTCCCACACCACTTTCGTTTGGGGTTGGCTTTGGTGCTATGGGTGGGCTTGGATTTGGAGCGGCGTCAACCACTGCACCTGCTACAGGTATTGGAATTATCAGTATTGAGTTGTCTAGAAAGTAATTTCTTATTTTTCAGATAGATGATGCCGTTAGAAAAACTTTCATTGCTAACTTCATTCCAAACATGTTGAATATATATTATTATGAAAGGTAAATAGTTTAGTGCAATTTTGGTCAAATTGTTTTAAGTGATATGACACTTGAAGACAGTGTTTGCCCTGGAAGGATGATTACCACAGTTGATGACCAAATCAAAATTTTGATCAAGAATAACAAACATTCTACAACACTAAAAATTAAAAATATCATCCACAAGCTTGGGTACAATTTTGGAGTTGAATTCGACCTAGAATAATGAAATTACAATTTTGGAATTGAATTTAACCTACTACATATAAATAAAACTCATCTTATGACAATCAAAGTAAGTCCAGTCTATGTCATAAATGTATGACAGATTGGTAAGAAAATTCACTAAATTATTCTCCAATAACTACTCTAATTGTCTTGTCGAGGCTTCTCATTTTGGCATTGTGTATTGAGAGAACTTTCTGCATTGTAGGTCTCGAAACATAGAACAATATTTCTTCTGTACTAAGTAGACGAACTCCATGACCTAGTTGGTAAGACACGTATCTTCCAATCCGGGGTCTACAGGATTAATTTCTATTGAAACCCAATTTATTTTAAAAACGGTTCAAACCTGGTATTCGATTTTTATATGTGATATTATAATTATGAAACAATAAATTAAAGCAATAAATCCACCCGATATCTGTATCTGTCTTTGGATGAAAATTTTAAATGAATAAATATTTATTTTCGTCAATCATAAATTGCTGTTAAAATAAACGTTTTTATTTAAATATTGATTATAATTTTTTGTTCCTAAATTACTTTTCTACTCAAGAAAATCATTAGAAGTATTGTACATTTTTTTTATTTTGCACAAATAAATCTCTGACGACCTCTTTCACCAAGTTGGTAAGACATCTGTCTTTCAATTTTGTGGTTTCAAGTTAAATTCCCATTACAACCCAGATTTTTTTTTTAAAACGGTCCCAGTGTAGTTTTCATTTAAGGCCTCTTGAACGTCTTTGGTTAACTGGAGAGATTGCCACATGACAGTAAACCTACCAGGTAGTAGTACTACCGTTATACATTAGTATAAAACGAAAGTGTAGTACAATAAATAACACTGAAAGTTTTTGTGTATCCAGATTGCGTAAAATAAGGGTTCCATATTTGGTATTATATTGCACCTTCATGTTTTTTTCTTTAAATAGTTTAACCAGAGCTTACTGACTCAGCTTCCTAATCGCTCACTGATCAAATTGCCGTGATACAAGAACTTGTCTTTCTGAATATCCTTAAATGAGTTTTTTGACACATGGTGATATATTCATTACTTTCATTTAATTTCCAGGACTCAATTTTGGTACCACCACATCAGCACCAAGTCTGGGAGGGTTCAATTTTGGTGGGGCCACTACAACTACTGCGGCGGCATCTAATCCTTTGGTTTGTACCTAATATACAATAGCTAAACATTGTATTACTTTTGGTTTCCACCGCCCTGTTAAACCTCAATAAACAGAATTTGGCGGAGCTTTTAGATGTTTGCAGCCGACTAGCCTAGGTGGAAGAAATTTCAAGAAGTCAAAAGCTCCACATGGGTAGTTGAAAGATTAGTAATTTGAATAGCAAACAATACAATGTAACCATGATTAAACTTAATTGCATTTAACGTTTTCTTGCAATATTCTATTAAAATATTTTTAATGAGAATTTTTATTGAAATTGGCATTCTATTACAGTAGACTCTCGATTATCTAGTAGTAGGGAAAAAACCTAAATCTCCGCGAAAAAGAGGAAAAAAGCAAATCTAAAACTGAAAATCCTACGCAACGTACCCTTTTATTTAAAATGTAACAGCAAAGATATTAGTTTTTTCCCCCTGTTAATTTTTCGGCAAATGGTACAATGCAGATTTTGCAACTTCAACTTATCACCAACTTTTTTTTTTTTTTTTTAAGTTTATTTAACCTGGCGATTTTATTGCCATGTGGCAATCTCTACAACCAACCAGAAATATGTTTTAATAACCTTAAGTGAAAACCAGACTGGAATTCCATTTTTTTAAATTTGGGTTCCAGCGGGGTTCGAACCCGCAACCTCCAGATCGGCAGGCAAATGTCTTACCACCGGGCCATGGAGGTTATCTATCTTCCTGTTGCTTCAAATAATATAGTAGACTTTCAATGTTATTTAAAGCAGCGCTGCGCTGTATACTTTTCTCTTATCTGAGGGTACATTCTTCCTGATCTGTGTCATCAGTAGCTGCAGGTTCATTGGTAATAACATAAATTATCATATGCACATTATGCAATAATTCGGACACCGCTTCATGTTACACTATTCTCAAAATCATAAAATTCTTCATCATTCTCCAGTAAAAACAGTGGTTCACCTGTAATGAGATACGACAACACAAACTGAAGGTAAATTGACACCACAACTCAAAAACTCACCAAAGAAAATAATTATTATTCTTAATTCAAGGGAAAATACACCTTAATTCAAGGGAAAACCTTAATTCAAGGGAAAATACACGTAAAACTACAGCACACAGCTAGCTATGTGACTTGAAAGTACAAAATTGAGGATATAAAGTATCCTTATGAGCAAATAAAAATAAATCGACCACTATGCAATCTGTCCCATTTGCATCGTAAGTAAATACTGGATCTAACCGCGCTCAATTAATAATTTGCAAACGTGTATTTGACCACAAACCTCAGTCGATGACGTGTTTGCAATTTCAGTTTTATTTTCTCTTACATATCTTATGCTAGTTTGGTTTTCTGGTACATATTAATCTAGTCAACCCGGTTAATGTAGAGCAAGAGTTCCAAAAGTGGTCGATATCGACCCCCCGGGGTCGATTTGATTTTTCTAGGGGTCGATAGTTTTAAGAAAAAAAATTGGGGGTCGATGACAGCAAAAATAGGCCCCTACTATTGCTATTTGTTTGTTACTTCAAAATATCTATGATTCCAATGGGTACCTAATTAAGAATATTTGTACTTATTTTGAATTTACATTTTTATTTCATAAATGTCAAAAATTTTGAAAAACTACTTGTATTTTTTGCTTTCATTTTCGTCAGTGCAGATTTCCATAGAGAAAATAATGCCATAATCCCTTTTATCTTTTTCAATCCTTAATTACAAGTGTTTAAAATGAAAAATGTAATATCGAGTACTGTACAAACTTATTAATTTGAGTAAGTAAAGTAAATGAACTTTTTGGTAAAGGGGTCTGCGGCCGAAAGAAGTTTGGCAACTCTCGATGTAGAGTCTACTATATTTAAAAAATCCTGGCGTTTTTCTTAACTAGCCCTTTTAAGTTCAACATTATACGTCATCAACGTTCCCTCTAAGGTGTGTCCATGTGCGGCCGCACATCTGTTAAAAATTGTCCGCACACATCCCAAAGAAAGGAACTTATAACCATATTTTGTTTTGCGCAATTATATATTTTATGATGGATTCTCAGGTTCCTTTCTTGCGATGTGTGCGGAACATGAAAACACCATATAGAGTCCACACGCCGTAAGGAAAGAATAGTGTAGAAGGGTGGCCATAATTTTTTAAATTTATATATTCAGATTATTTATTTATTATTCATCAACTCTTTTTTCCTGCACATATAAGTTGATGGGCCGCACACACAATGAAAAAATTAGGGGGAATGTTGTACGTCATTATTATTTTAATACAATGTATGCGGGCAATTTGTTAAGTAAATTCCTGCCAAAAGCGGACGATTTTTTTAAATATGCGCGCCAAATTATTAATCACGAAAAAATGCGATAAGTTCTAAACTATTGCATATTTTTAAATAAAATTATGATTTTCTTACCTTAAATTGTATCCATCGTCATTCTTACTACACAAAAGAACTTTTTATTTCATAAAAAATATAACATTCAGAATTAAAATCACTAGAAAGAAAAAATTATGATTATTTTTACTGTCCGTTTACTCATATTTTATTTACAACACAATTTGTGAATAGAATAAGAGTAAATGGACAGTAAAAATGTTAAATGGGGAATATACGCAGTCTGTCCAATGCGAAAGGTGACTGACGGGAAATGAAATACAAGACATTGTTTCTCGTTAGTTTACATTACCTTTTATTCAAAATACACTCCTTGTGATTCAATACAATGCTGGAAGCGGTTGTAAAAAGCGGCTTTCTAAAGCACTTCTGAAACTCATTCTTCTGATTAGCCTCCAAAATCGTGGTCGATACCTTCTGGATGTCTGAAATCATGTCGAAACGCTTTCCTTTCATCGCCAATTTCAGTTTCGGGAATAACTTTTTTTGGTTTCGGAGATTGTGGACCCTTCCATTCCGAGCTCTGGCGCTTTGTAAGTGGCTCATTCTGAAAGCACCACCATGTTTCATCACCTGTTACAATGCTTGACATGGTCTGGATTCATATCAGCCGCTCTTTTCATATCTGCAGTGCTCCACTCTACAAACTTTTTGATAATCAGTCAGTGTGTGACCTTTCGTTTGCCCAAATTTTCCATTAAAATGAGAGGGACAGTGGATTTAAGAATTCCAGTGAGCTCCTCGATAAGCCTAGTAGATGAACAACGATCATTTTGAAGAATTTCAGTCACTTTCTTCATTGAACATTTTCTTCAATTCGAACTATAAATGATGATCCAGGCCATTGATCACCTTCAATGCTCTCTCTACCATCACAAAATCTTGCATATCACTTAAAAACGTTCTTACGACTCATTACTTCACTACCATAAACAGTTTGAATCATTCAAAAAGGTGTGAATGTGGAAGAGGCTAAGGATGTAAGGAAAGAATGCACTCGATCATCTCTGCCTACCCTGACAGGAAAATAACGTGATGGTATGTATGTATGTACAAATTAGTTGTATTCACTATAACCTGGTGGGCCTACTTCCATGTGACACTCGTTCAACCCACCTGAAATATGTTATAAAAGCTTTAAATGAAAACCAGGCTCGAACCTTTTTTTTTAATATGATATGTTGGGTAAGATGAAGAAGAGCAGAAGAGATAGTTTGGGCATGTAGAACCAATGAATGAAGAAATACTAACAAAACAAATATATAATGCAAATATGAGTATAAGGCCGGGTAATAGAAGACCAAGGAAAATATAAAATATGGTTGGATCAAGTGAATTATATTTTGAAAGAAAATGTAGGAAGTCACAGAAATTGTGGGAGCTGTATGAGTGAGGAAGGATGTGTATGATAAAATGCACTGTCCTCTCGGCATACCCTGACAGGGAAATAGTGTGGTATGTATATATATATATATATATATATATATATATATATATATATATATATATGAAATCCTTTTTGTGTTCTGTGACTTGGAGTTTTTTTTTAACCTGTACACCGCGTTAAAAATCAAACTCCACGAATCCTGTGCGCGGCACAATTTCGGCGTTTTTTAATTTCTAAGTTTAAACGCGTATTTTGTTTAGAATCACTGATATTTGATTACAACACCATGTAAACATGACATTCTAGTAATTTTCTGATAATAAATAATAGTCATTACTCTTAAGGAGATTTGAAACTTGGATTGTCATCAGATCACAGGCGTTTGTGCTTCCCGCGAGGAATACGTTAAATAATTAATCACCTCCGTTATTTTATTTGAAAATATTGATTGACACGTTATTTTATTTGAAAATATTGCTATAAATGTTTACGTCCCGAGCGGAATGCCGATTTCTTCCCGAAATTCCAGGACAAGCGAAAATGTCCAATATGAGAAACCTTAGTAGATACGTAATTTCGAAGTAGTAATGTATAACATGCATTATGTCTTTGTAGTAATCCTTTAATGTTTGTTAAGTCCGTGCTTTAATATTTTTCAGAATTTCTCTTTCGGAGCCGGCCTCACTAGTACTGTGAGTACACAGCCAGGGTTTGGAGCAGGACTCAACTTTGGTGAGTTTTTTGTCTTTTGATCAAAGTTTAAGTTATAAATGGGTTACATTTATAACTAACTAGCTAGAAAGTCCAAGGACATGCAAAAATAATAACTATTATAAATACAATAAACCGCTGAGTTTGATTAACTGTTTTTTGAGAAATTCTGCATGTGCCATTTCAATTCGCCATCTAACTTTCCTATCTGAATCAAGGTGATGAGTGGTTAGGCTCACTAGATATTTTAAACTATCGGCTATAGGTTGCCTGATCAGCTATTGACATAAGAACTTAAACTTCACATTTACGAATATATTGAATGCTTGCTCGATACTTGCAAGGACTGAATATTTAACACATCGATCAATAAGTCCCGGGACTAACCAACAGATTGCGCCTCTAACAACAAATCCATAACATTCTCAGTTAGTACCAACCTTTAGAAGTTACGTGTCAAAATTTCATGACATTCCGACATTGAGTTTCAGTGGTTTTAGTGACGCTACTTTTTCTATTTTCAAAACAATGGAGAAACCCGAATTTCTTGTGTTGATAAAACATTGCTTTTTAATGGGAAAAAATACCGTTCAAACTCAACGATGGCTTGAAAAGTGTTATCCGGGCTCTGCTCCGTCGAAAACAACCATTTGTCGGTGGTATGCTCATTTCAAACGCGATCGTACAGACACAAATGATGTTGAACGCCCTGGTCGTCCAAATGAGGCTGTTACACCAGAAAACATAAAAAAAAAAACTCAAAATCGTGATGGAAAATCGCAAAGTAAAGTTGCGTGAGATAGCTGACATCCTGAAGATATCATTTGGTAGTGTTTACACTATTTTGCATGAACTTTTGGTCATGAAAAAGCTTTTTTCGAAATGGGTGCCGTGTTTGCTCACAATGGAATAGAAACAACAACGTATCGATGATTCTGAGCGCTGTTTGGCACTGTTTACGCGAAATAAACAGAAGTTTTTGCGTCAGTGTGTGACAATGGATGAAACTTGGATCCACCACTATACTCCGGAATCAAATCGGCGTCAGCTGAGTGGAGAGCAGTCGGTGAAAGTCGTCCGAAGCGATCAAAAACTGAACAGTTTACGTTATGGCCTCCGTATTTTGGGATGCGCATGGTATAATATTCATCAATCACCTTGAAAAGGGAAAAACCATCAATAGTGAATATTACATAGCGTTATTGAAGCGTTTGAAGGCAGAAATTGCAAAAAAACAGCCCCATATGAAGAAGAAAAAAGTTCTCTTTCATCAGGACAATGCACCGTGTCACAAGTCTATGGTAACGATGGCCAAATTGCATGAGTTGAACTTCGAATTGCTTCCTCACCCACCGTATTCTCCAGATTTGGCCCCCAGCGACTATTGGATGTTCGCAGACCTCAAAAAGATGCTCCAGGGAGAGATTTGGCTCCAATGAAGAAGTGATTGCCGAAACTAACGCCTATTTTGAAACCAAAGATAAGCTGTACACGGCTGGCATAGAAAAGTTAGGAAAGCGTTGGAATGAATGTATCGCTCTTGAAGGAGACCATGTTGATGAATGAAGAAGAATTTTGGCAAACAATTGTTTTAATAGTTAGTCCTAGGACTTATTGATCGATGTGTTATGTTTGAATGAATGATTTCAACTCAATGTATGTAAAAATCTTTTTTTTTTAATTTTCAAGTTGAATTTTGCTCACCTAAGGCACCAATATATTTTTTGATATTCTGTGTATTTCTAGGTAAACCAATTACTACTCAAGCAGATGTAAATAAACCAGCAACTACAGGTAAGTTTTTTTAATTTCTTATCTGTTATTTATGTATTGACAAAATAAGTAATGATCAAGTGCTCTATATATATCACAGTTACTTTATATATCACAGTTATAAAACTTAAAATAACATAAATACCTTCCAAAAACATTATCAATTCAATATACATATAGGGTACCTTCCAAAAACATTACTTATTCAATATACATAAGGGTACCTTCCAAAAACATTACCAATTCAATATACATATAGGGTACCTTCCAAAAACATTACCAATTCAATATACATATAGAGTAACTTCCAAAATCATTACCAATTCAATATACATTACCTTCCAAAAATATTACCAATTCAATATACATATTGGGTATCTACTAAAAAAATCCAATTCAATATACATGGGTATTTCAAAAAAAAATGTACACACTTTAAATGATTATAAATTCACTGTTCTTTTAAGGTAAGGTATACCTAAGATTAAAACTCCAAATTAAAGAAGGCAGACGTAGATTTTTTTAAATTATCACGTTCCGTTGATTGATTTTCTGGTTCAAGTACTGCTGTTAACATGGAACAACGGAATCGCAAAAATCACGAATCATTTGTTGTGGTATTTGGGCCCATTTATTCTCTTTCAATGGCTGATCTCAATTCATTAACTATTACCGGTTTTGTGCCATAAACTTTATCTTTGATCTTCTCCCTGGCTCCATCCCAACTCACTGTCTGCGAAGACTATAGGGGTCAGCTCTCGTCGTCCTCAGGTTGTATGCTCTTCTGTCCCGGACTACGTCCCCCAGGCCATGCCTCTGCATCAGGTTATCTTTTTGCACCACCCATGAATTCTTTGGTCTTCCTCTGGTTGTTATTCGAGGAAGATCCATGGAGATTGCCTGGTTCACAATGTGATCGGGTGCTCTGCATCCAATGTGCCCATACCATCTCAATCGCCTGTCCTCCATCTTGCTGTTGATGTCTGTAACACCTAGGCTTCCACGAATGCTTGAGCTTTTTATTTTGTCTCTTAGGGACACACCAGCTGACCATCTTAGCATGCGCATTTCAGCAGTTTTCAGTTGTCTAGAGTAAGAGTTATACATCGACCAGCATTCGGAGCCATAGAGGAATGCGGGTCTGATAATCGTTTGGTATACTTTTCCTTTTAACTTTACTGGCATTTTCGGATCACATAGAACTCCCGTCATTGATTTAAACTTCATCCATCCCACACTAATTCTATGTGTTACATCTGCTGCACATCCTCCATCGCTATGGATGAGTGACCCAAGATACTTAAAGGAGTCACAATTTGGTAATGTTTCTCCATCCATTTGCATTACGGGAGTGACAGCATTTGTGTTCTCGAATGGTAGGTACAGATACTCTGTTTTCTTTCTGCTCAATCTCAATTAATTGTCTTCCAAGATTCCTCTCCACCTTTCCAGACTATTTTGCAGGTCTTCATATTTTTCACTTATTAATACGATATCGTCTGCAAATATTAGGATCTTTAGGAGACTGTTCATTTCCTGGTTAGTCAAATAGTCCATGACTAAAATGAACAGTAGCGGACTGAGTACCGATCCTTGATGTACCCCCACCTTTACAGGAAATTCTGGTAAAGTTCCCGAAGTGCACCTCACTTGCGTTGTCACGTTATCATACATGTCCTGGATGGCAAGTACATACTTTTCTGGTACACTATGTGCTCTAAGTGCTGCCCAAATTAGGCTTCTAGGGACCCTGTCAAATGCCTTTTTAAGATCGATGAAGACCATATGAAGGTCTTTCTTGGCATCACGGTGTTTTTCAACAAGGAGTCTTAACGGTTTGAATGGCGTCTACTGTTGATTTTCCCGATACGAAGCCTCACTGGTTGTCATGTATTTCCACCAAATTCCTGATTCTCCAGTTTTTAATTCGCTCATAGATTTTCATAGTGTGGGATATTAGCTTGATGCCTCTATAGTTGTCGCATTTCCTGGAGTCTCCTTTGTTTTTGTAGAAGGGAAGGAGAAAGCTTCTTCGGAATTTATCTGGCATTGGGGCTCCGGCCAATATTTTATTAAAGAGCTTACACAGCCAATTCTGTCCCCATTCACCACATTCTTTCCAAAATTCACTTGGTCCTGACCTGTCTCTGTCTGACTATTATTTGTTTCCAAATATGAAAAAAGAACTTGGGAAAAAATTTACGGATGATGAAGTTAAATTAAAATTTCGGCTTATTTTGAGTGCAAAAGCAAATTTTTTTAAAGCAAATTGGTATAAATAAGCTTATTGAATGATGTGAAAAATGTATTAGAGTTAATGGTGAATATATTGAAAAGGAAAATATAAAAAATAGTTTTTATCTCCTTCATTCTGTGAATTTATTGACCTCTCCTCGTACAAAAGTGTCATACATAAATAGTGTTTCTATTTTACTCAACTAAATAATGACCCTTGTATATCACCCGCAGCATCTATAGGACTTGGCGGAGTGGACTCATCAACTACACTAGGAACGGGTGCTGCAACAAGCACCAGCACCGGTGTTACAGCGTCTGGAGCAGGAGCCCAAGCGACCAACCCTCGGCAGGTCGTTCTACCTGCAGAACTGGCTCAGGCTGTCGATGCCTTCAAGGCTTGTGTCAGGCAACGGAAGCAAATAAGCTCAGACATTGCGAGGAACTCCATTCAGCCATTGCATAAGGTAAATTATTTTTATTACAATATAACCTGGATACCCTTGAGTATTAGAATTAATCATAATAAAGTAGAGTGCCGATTATCCATGGTAATTGGGCGACACTAAAGCCTGGATAGTTGAAAAACACGATTAATCCAAATTATGTTTTTATTTAAAAATGAGTACACAATCAAGGTTCCTCAATGTTTGACAGATCCAATCGTAAATGCAAGTATCATACTACGTCAATTACATTGGAAAGCCCCGGATCCACATATTTATGTGTCGGTGTGGACGCGGGGAAACACCGCCAACTTACTAGTGTTAATCAATTGGTATGCCAGGTCTGGAAATATGAAACCGGATTTTTTTTATAGAAAATACACATTTATTGTATTGGGAGTACAAATTAGTTCGGTCCGTTTCCAAAAGATGGCTCTGGCTGTTATGAATGGTTCATAGTGACAGCCGATTTTGGCGGTTTCAGAGAGGTTAGACATCTGCCAATAATATTCAGTTTATATCGCTTTGAGTTTCATGCAAAAACCTTGTTTTGTACAGTATTGAAAATGTCGAATTTTGTGTTAACCAAGCAGCATTTGCGGGAGGTTTTAATTTTCTGCTTTAATTGGAAGAAAAGTGCAGCTGAAGCCCATCGAATGCTTGTCGAAGTTTATGGTGACGCTGCTCCAACTGATAAATCATGTAGGGAATGGTTTCGACATTTCAAGGATGGAGATTTCAGTGTCGAAGACAAGCCTGCTCTGGACAGCCAAAAAAATTCGAGGACATAGAATTAGAGGCATTACTCGAAGAAGATCAGAATCAAACGCAAGAGGAGCTTGCAGAATCATTGGGAGTGACTCAACAAGCTATTTCCGTACGATTGAGAGCCATGGGAATGATTCAAAAACAAGGAATTTGGGTGCCTTATGAACTGAAACCGAGAGACGTTGAAAGGCGATTTTTCACTTGCGAGCAGCTGATTCAAGGGCAACAAAGAAAAGGTTTTTTGCATCGGATTGTAACTGGAGATGAGAAGTGGATATTCTACAACAACCCCAAGAAGAAAAAATGCTACGCTAAGCCCGGTCAATCGTTGCCATCAACCTCAATAGCAACACCAAAACCGAACATACATGGTTCGAAGATCATGCTCTGTATCTGGTGGGACCAAAGGGGTGTTGTTTACCATGAGGCGCTGAAACCTGGCGATTCCATTACAGGCGATCGGTATCGGCTACAATTAATTCGTTGAGTCAAGCATTGCGAGAAAAACGGCCGGAATACGAGCAAAGACATGATAAAGTTATTCTTCGTGACAAAGCTCGGCCTCATGTCGCAAAACTCTTAAAAAAATATTTGGAAACGCTCAAATGGGATGTTTTACCGCACCCGCCGTATTCCCCGGACATTGCTCCTTCTGATTACTGGTTGTTCCGAAGGATGCAGCACGATTTGGCAGGTCACCGGTTCACTTCTTTCGTCGAAACCGAAAATTGGCTCCAAACTTGGATCGCCTCAAAAGACGAGTCATTTTTTCGAAATGGAATTCAAAAATTGCCTGAGAGATGGGAAAAAGTAGTAGCCAGCGATGGACAATACTTTAATTGATCTGTTCATTCATTTTGTTTAGAAATAAATGCATTTTTGAACACAAAAAAACAGACCGAACTAATTTGTACACCCAATATGAAAATGGTAAAAAATATTTTATTCAAAGTATTGCCCATCGCTAGCTACAGATTTTTCCCATCTCTCTGGCAATTTTGTGCCAAAAATCTTTTGCTCTTTTGAAGCAAACCAATCATCGAGCCATTTTCGTAAGAAGTGAAGCGCTAATCAGCAAGTGCGTGTCCCATTGATGCAAATAAGTAGTAATCGGATGGAGCCAAGTCTGGTGAGTAAGCCGCATGCGAAAGTATTTGCCAACTAAACGCCTCAATTGTTTCCTTGACCGGTTTTGCTGTGTGCGATGGTGCATTATCATGAAGCAAAATCACTTTGTGTTGCCTCTTTTAATATTCTGGTCCTTTTTCACGCAATGCTTGGTTCAAATGCATCATTTGTTGTCGGTAGCGTTCAGTATTAACGGTTTCGTCATGGTTTAGCAGCTCATAATAGATAACACCCTTCTGATCCCACCAAACACACAGCATTATCTTCCGTCCATAGCGATTTGGCCTTGCAGTCGATGTCTTTGGTTTGCTTGGAGTTAGCCTTGATCTTTTACACTTAGGACTCTCGAAATATATCCATTTTTCATCGCCAGTCACAATTCGATGGAGAAACCATTTTCTTTTGTACCTGGCGAGCAGTATTTCGCAAGTGGTTTTTCGGTTTTCCTGCTGTCTTTCATTCAGTTCATGTGGAATCTATTATCCCACCTTCTGGATCTTTCCCGTGGCTTTCAAACGTATGGAGACGGCTTCTCGTGTCACATTTAATTGATCTGCGAGTTGTTGTTGTGTTTGAGCGTCATCCTCGTCCAACAATGCTTGCAATTCGGCGTCTTCAAATTTTCTCGGTGGTCTTCCACGTTCTTCGTTTCTCACGTCAAAATTGCCACTTTTTAATTTTTTAAACCACTCAAAGCACTGTGATTTACCAATAGCATGCTCACCGTAAGCTTCGACAAGCATTCGATGCCATTCTGCAGCAGTTTTCTTCAAATGGTAAGAGAAAATCAATGCTGTCCGCAAATCGTAGTTTTCAGGCACAAAAACAGACATGTTCAACGCTATGAAAACATATGTAGTTGTATTAAACTTGTATTGTTGTGAGTTAAAAGTCTTTGACAAATGTAAACATAAGAAAAAGGCGCCAATGACGCGGTTTGACAGTCACTACATTGATAACAAGAGCCATCTATGTGAAAATTCCAGTTTCATATTTACAGACCTGATAATGTAAACCATAGATTTTATAACAATTTATGTCCTTGCTTTGTAATTTTTAATGTTAAAAATTTGGGAACTTTTATTTTTCGGAATTACCAAAATAAAGATTGTAGTACAGAGGACCGCGGTTTATCTAACTCACGGATAATTGAATCCTGGATAATCAGCAACTTAATTTAACTACTGTAATTTAAAATAATAACTGTTGAGAACTCTTGATTGATTGATTTATTTATTTATATATGTAAAGATCACTTTTGACTAACAGTAATTAAATTCAAATCGGAATTTAGAGTACGCATAAATACAATATCTATGTCGTACAAAAAGTATGTGGAGTATACACATATGTAAATGGAGCTATTGAATGATATGTATGTATGTATAGGTGATTTTTTAATATAACATTAAAACACTGTCACTTTGTTATTTCACTTTATTTTTTGCATTTCAACACTTAGTGTGTCATCATCAGGTGAGTTTATAAGAACTTACATTAATTACATCATATTTATGTGTGATGTTTATGGTTTTATTTTGAGAACAGAGTAAAAGTACCTCTATATTATTTGTTGTTGATGGTACCAAGGGGAAATAAAGTTAGAAATGGAGAAGATGATAGATTTGATTAATAATCAAATTTGATTAATAATCGATTTTGCCTTATGTATTTCAATGGTTTCAAGGCTTTTTAATGTGTAATATATGTTTGATATGTGTTAAGAGGGTGTGTTGTTTTGTGTTAAGAAGGTATGAAAATGAGCATTCATATGTTATTATAGGTGTTGAGCAAACTTTTGTTTTTTATGATCTAATATGTTCTTTAATTTGCGAAAATTGTTTTTTAAAGTTTCTTGTTGAAAAAATAATGTGAAATAAAACAAATTGACAATGTTATATTTTTATATTAATTATGTAACACATCGATCAATGGGTCCCGGGGCTAACCAACAGATGGTGCATCTAATAACAAATCCATACCATTCTCAGTTAGTACCAACATTTAGAAGTTACGTGTCAAACTTTCATGACATTCCGACATTGAATTACAATGGTTTTAGTGATGTTACTTTTGCTATTTTCAAAACAATGGAAAAAACCGAATTTCGTGTGTTGATAAAACATTGCTTTTTAATGGGAAAAAATACTGTTCAAACTCAGCGATGGTTTGGAAAGTGTTATCCGGGCTCTGCTCCGTCGAAAACAACCATTTGTCGGTGGTATGCTGATTTAAAATGCGGTCGTACAGACACAAATGATGCTGAACGCTCTGGTCGTCCAAATGAGGCTGTTACACCAGAAAACATAAAAAAAAAACTCAAAATCATGATCGAAGATCGCAAAGTAAAGTTGCGTGAGATAGCTGACATCCTGAAGATATTATTTGGTAGTGTTAACACTATTTTGCATGAACATTTGGTCATGAAAAAGCTTTTTTCGAAATGGGTGCTGCGTTTGCTCACAATGGAACAGAAACAACAACGCATCGATGATTCAGAGCGCTGTTTGGCACTGTTTATGCGAAATCAGGAGTTTTTGCTTCGGTATGTGACAATGGATGAAACTTGGATCCACCACTATACTCCAGAATCAAATCGGCAGTCAGCTGAGTGGAGAGCAGCCGGTGAAAGTTGTCCGAAGCGACCAAAAACTCAAGGCCGGGAAGGTTATGGCCTCCGTATTTTGGGATGCGCATGGTATAATATTCATCGATCACTTTGAAAAGAGAAAAACCATCAATAGTGAATATTACATAGCGTTATTGAAGCGTTTGAAGGCAGAAATTGCAAAAAAACAGCCCCATATGAAGAAGAAAAAAGTTCTCTTTCATCAGGACAATGCACCGTGTTACAAGTCGATGGTAACGATGGCCAAATTCCATGAGTTGAACTTTGAATTGCTTCCACACCCACCGTATTCTCCAGATTTGGCCCCCAGCGACTATTGGCTGTTCGCAGACCTCAAAAAGATGCTCCAGTGAAAGAGATTTGGCTCCAATGAAGTAGTGATTGCCAAAACTAACGCCTATTTTTAAACCAAAGATAAATCGTTCTACACGGCTGGCATAGAAAAGCGTTGGAATGAATGTATCGCTCTTGAAGGAGACTATGTTGATGAATAAAGAAGAATTTTGGCAAACTAATTTTGTTTTAGTAGTTAGTCCTGGGACTTATTGATCTATGTGTTAGTTCCACAATGTGACGCCAGAGCTATTTAAACAAAGGTGTTTTTTTTTTACTTATTGCAAGATATTCTATTCTTATAATATAATGTACATTATCAAACAATATTTTTTACAGGTGAAGTGTGAAGCAGACTCCCTGCTTCAGGAAGCTACAGAACTAAACGCCAAGCTCACTGAACGCAGGAGGGCAGCCAATAGCCTGCGGGCTCGAGCCGCTGCGGCCCTGCCAGCTGCTGAGAGGGCTCATCGCACTGCGGAAGCGCCTCACGGCAAGGAATTTTACAATATTTTTCTTCTCCAGACACCTTCATTACTGAAGATTATGATCTATATGCAGTATACTCATTTCCTCAATCATTCAAATCATTTTTATTCTTCTTCTCAGTGTCATGTCAGGTCCCCCCAATGTTGAATATCACTTGAGAGTAGATATCTTTGTCCCCGGCAGCCCAAAAAAGATCTCCAACGCCCTCCGATGACCCTCGTATTATTATTATTGAGGCAAAATAACATCTGAAAATATATTAAAACTGGGAAGTCAGTAATAAATTTAAAGCCTATTGGCACTGGTTTTTGGGCAGTTATCTAAATTATTACAACATAATCTAATGTGGCTGGGTATTAAGAACTCTTGAGGCAATTCTTTAAGACTTAGTCTCTGGTTAACCTGGTTAACTCCACTCAGCCTTACATCGGTTCATCTTCGGACCGATTGGCTACTCCAATCTAGTGGTGTCAATAGTTTTGTTGCATTTGAAATTTTCTATGAAAGTACTGGCAACTTGCTGGGCTGTTTAAACTCCAGGCCCTAAGCCACTTTATAAGAAAGAAAAAATTGCGCTGCGAGTCATTTCCCTTTTCCCGTGATGTCAGACTATAAGTCCGTTGTCACCACTATTCTTTTCACACTCAGGTGTGTCGCCACCGGAGAAAGAGTCGCTTTGCGTAGTTCTTTCTTCGTCGCTATGTGATAAAAAAAAATAAAGAAGATTTCGTTCTAGTGTAGATCGCGCTGGATGGGGGCTTATTTTGTCCCCCATAACAGTGTGGGTGGAGGTGGAATCGAACTGAACTGTATCTGGTTAACCTTTACCTGGTTGCAACATTCTCCTCTAAGCGGTCTGTCCTAGGCCATTTAGAGAAACTAACAATTCCACACCCTTCTAGGTCAGTGAATCTCTCCACTGGATGAATGTCTTCATCTGGGTGTTCCACTTTATGCTCTTGATATGATATCATGAGAAAAATCAATTCATTGTAAATACTACTTACCCACTGTGCTGCGAAGCTGACTCTTTATAAATTTCAATCTTGGAAATGAATCTTCACCCGTACAGTCACCATCATGCAAGCAAACACTCCGAGTACAGTTTCAACATTATGAAGTACAGACTTAATTATTTTTCTGTTGTCTCTGTCTGTCTTGAAAGGCGATGGATATGCAATGACTAATAAAATACACATATTATTATTGAAGGGAATCTTGAAACTGGATGCATCTTTTTTTATGACTGTGGAGACCAATTCTCAATCCGGCTACAACAGCAATGTCACGTGGAGTTCTGTTCTGGGGGTACTCTGTACTTTGCCCACTCTCTTTTTTGAATTTGAGGTCTTCAAGCCAATTTCCATCACGCATTGTCTTGCCTCGGTGAAATAATTGATGCCACAGATTTCGGTTTTTGATGTAACCTTGCCACAATTCGAACTATTTTACTGACATCCTTATAACATAGGTGCTGTCCACTGCGGGAGTATGTTTTTGGATAACCTACCGATATCCATATTTCTCTGTATACTCGTAATACGAGAGTGCATTATGAGCAGCATAATTTTCATTAAGAATGTAGTAGTTGAGATGCTTGCGTTAATTCAGAAGAGTGGTGCGCAATATTTTTTTCACCTTCGACCTCCTATTTACAATATAATCCTTGTACGACCCCCACAACCCTCACATAAATGAAAAACAAATACAATTTTATTTGTTCCTTTATTCAAGTAAGAGTAACATAAAACAGTTTATTACAATTAGTGTAAAATTTAAGAAATAAAATGATGGCATTAATGAATGCACTCTCACTGCAACATACTGAATATGTACATGTATATGATGCGGTAATGATTAATTCAAGTCAAGTTAACGCTTTGCACTCGAATGCTTTTTGTTATGTGCCTACCGCCAACTCGAAGCATTTTTTAAGAAAGAAAAAAACATTTATGTTGAAATATAATTAAATTTATATAAATAAAAAAAATTTATTTTTTTTATTTTGTTTTGGTAAAATAGGTATGTAAGGAATAGAATGGACATGAAAATTGATGATTTGAAGTTTCTCATTGTATGATATTTTACATAACAATCCCCAACATGAAGTCCAGGTTTACTTTCGCAGGTTTCTGCACAATTAGCTTATATGGTAATAATATACTAGGAAAGTACACGTGTCGCCCTTGGGACTTGTTTGTCTCCGAACAAAAGATTCCATTGTGTGTTGAGAGTGGTATTTTGTCTTGCTATCTCGCCTCCTCGAGTGCGAGAAATAATATCATCTGCTGAACTAACCCACCTTACTCGATCAAATTCCGTAACTTATTATTATTTAATTGTACTAATATGATCCTTGGTTAAATAATATTAAAAACTGAAAAACCCAATATATTAAAAATATTGAGAAATAAGACTTTATTTTCTTGCCGCCATAGCGGCGACACTCGAGTAATACGGCGTACCATGCATGCCGCCTCTATGGCGGCATTAGAGTACAAAGGATTAACGAGTTTAGCTCTTCTATTTATAAGTTACTAATACATTTTGTCGAGCCCCAGGTTATAACCTGAGACAGCATGAAACCCCTAGAATCATGGAGCCCCTGAGCTCTGCCCAGTGTGCCTATGCTTTAAGATGGCGCTGACTTGCATTTTTATATTGATTATTAACTTAAACCTCACCACCAAGCTATAGGGAACTCTTAAGATGCTTCTTGGTAATATAGTCTCTATTTAATGGATTTGTTTTTTATTCACATTGTAGGAGTGGATTACGAGAGTGGTGACGCTGTGGCATGGATCACAGATGTGGTAGCGGAGGGAGAGAGCCGCTTGAGACTGCTACGAAGACAACTGGAGGTGGCACAAAGGCAGATGGGAGCTTCACCCAGACCTGTCACTGATCAAGGTGATTAAGTTTCCTTGACACATCCAGAGATTTCACTCCAGTGACCATTTATTTTATTTCGATATACGGTTGTGAAACCTTATGGTTGAGGTATCTGCTCTCTGTAAGAATTGTTCTTTTTTGTATTATTCTTATGAAAATGAAATGACATAATGCGAGGACAGGAATAAAATATTTCATGGTATGAGGGTTGGCTTCCCAACAATACTTCAAAACCAATATCCCAGTTCTATAGAAGGATTTGTCAAAGTCTTCAAAATGCTGCTCGACACTTGCTACGACAGCATAGTTTTAATCAAATTTTTTCTCTGCTGAGATATTTTTTAAGGTTAGGAAAGAAATAGAAATTTAATGATGCCATGTCAAATGAATAAGGTGGATGGATGGCTCATTAATTAGAAGCCAGTGGAATGCAGCACAGAGTCCAACTGTCGTCGCTGTGTGAACCAGTGAACATTACATCGTCCTTACGAAAGGTGATGCTTTTATATCAGCATTCTGGGTCTCTCTTTGATTTCTTCTCTAAATTAGATTATAAAGATAGTGTATTACTGTCCATTTATTGTTTTGCCTTTATCTATGTAGTCAATGATTATGCCCATTAATCCCAGAAAGCTGATGTCATGGCCTTGCCAGCTGGCAAAACTGACAACCTTCTTTTGGAGGTGGTGAACCGCTATGTCACCACTGTTCCGATTGTTGTTTAAATTCTGATTGGCAGTAGTGTATCCAGAGCTCATCCATAATCACAAATAGTGTCAATATAGCAAAACACTTCTGTAAAGTTTTTGTTCCAGAAGTCTTCTGGAACAAAAACTCAATCGGCATCAACAAGGCAATAAATAAGCTTTAACTACAAATCCAAAATTATGATAAATTCTAATCGTTCATGTGAGATCGCTAGGAAAGTTGCAAAAATAAAGCTCGTGACTTCCATTGTGAGGGTCATCTTCAGAATCCTGACATCCGCAATTAATCAGTGCTGCTCACTTTTTAACCATTGCATATGATAGAACAATTTTTGACATCTCTTCAAAGGTTTGGTTCATAGTTCATAATATTTAATCGCAGAGGGCAGCTTAACAGCTGTCAAAAGTGAATAAAAATTTTGAATGATGTCTTCTTTAATAATGGCCATAAATACTGTCTTTGTTCGTTCGCTCTCTGACCTATGGTTAGGGAGTTAAGGGTATCGTCGCTATCTGAGCGGTTTTGACAAATTTTATTAAAATTTGATATAGTATACGAAGGAGTACACGCCAGTGTCAAATGATATCTTCTTCTTCTTCTTAAATAATGCCTGTGAACTCCTATATATGAAGGAATATACGCCAGTGTCAAGTGATGTCGAATGATTTCAGTTGTTGCAAATTGTATAAAAAGGTTCACATAATTAATATCAATAATAATGCGTTATCCGAAAAGTATCTTCTTACTTATTTATTTTTTACAATTTATAATCGATTTCGACCATTAAATCAATACAAAACAAACATTAACTCTTTTAATCCCACGGGGCTGATCATCGGACTCAAAGTTTTCATACAAATTTTTATGTTGAATATATATTGTTTTTAACTTTGAGAATCTATCACTTTTAAAAGAATTAATTTAAAACTAAATATTAACTGAGATAAAATATAAACTACTGTTTTTTTGTCAAAATATGCTGGTATTAAAAGGGTTAAAACATTAACATGACTAATAGGAAACAATAATGGGAAAAAGTACACACACACAAGCACTCGGCAGATAGATGATATTTCTTGGATATATTAGTGTTACACAACCAAGGTGATGGATGATATAAATAGTTATTTTAAGTAATAATAAGTAGTTATTTCATACCGTACCATTTTTCATGTTACATTCTTGTCATGAAATGTGTACAAAATTTCAGAACCCAAATAATATTTTGTCCTGAAAGAAGTTTTGTATTTCTCAGATAGATGTCGTTAGTACAAAAATGTTCCTAATTTTATTCAAAATGTGCTGAATGTATATTTTTTCAGCCATTGTTTACTCAAATTGCTTGAGCAGGTTTTTTTGGGGTCATTTTGAAGATAGAACTAAATAAGTTGCCTTTTAAGTGCTTAATGCTATTTTACTACCGCGAAGAAAAAAAAATGCGATTTGGTAAAAAAATTATGTGTACAGTGTATAGCAATGATGTATAAAGCGATTGTGTGTGTCAAATGTGCTTTGAAGGTTTCCGTAATGATGATACAACCTTCGTGGATGGTGTCCCTCTGGAAGGCCAAGAAACATGATGATCAAATCAATGCTTTGATTAAGAATAATCAGCATTTAAAGACACGAGAGATTTCTGAAACACTGTAAATATCTAAAACCACCATCCATGAGCAAGTTGCATCTAAATATAAAAAATTTGCATTTTTATTTGACCTAAACACTTTGTATCATCAATAAAGCATTTGATATGTGTTACTGTATTACTATGACATTGTGACTGTGACAAGATATATCACTGTGTCAAGGTATATCACTGTATCAAGGTCTATCATTGTATCAAGGTCTGCTGTATATTAGGTGTACCGGAAAAGAATGTCGTTTTTTTAATAAAACAATTTGGTGCATTTAATGTATTTATTTATTAAAACTTAGTTCAAAATATAATTGCCATCGTTTGATATAACCTCCTTCCACCTCTCAGACAATTTTTTAATACCACGTTCGTAAAATTCAGCTGGTTTCGATGCAAAATACTCAGATATGCCTTTTGTGACATCCTCATAATTTTTGTATTCTTTTCCGTTTAAAAAGTGTTGCATTGACCGGAACAAATGGTAATCCGATGGAGCAAGATCCGGTGAATATGGTGGGTGACATGGGTACAGTTGTCCAACCTAGGGGTTTTATTTTTTCTTTCGTAATTTTTGAGGTATGCGGTCATGCATTATCGTGCTGTAAAAACACTTGTCCACGATTAGCCAGTGCAGGTCTTTTTTTTTTTATTTCTGCATCTAAATGCTCTAGTTGATCACAATATACTTGGGCGTTAATTGTCTGTCCAGGTTTTAATGTTTTGAAATAAATTATTCCCTTGCAGTCCCACCAAACAGACAAAAGAACTTTTTTTGCAGTGAGCCGGGCTTAGGGGTGGGTTTTGGTACCTGGCCCTTTGAAAGCCATTGTTTCTTGCGTCTTTGGTTTGAATACAACACCCATTTTTCGTCACCAGTTACAAGATGTTGTAGAAATGGAGTTTTGATATTTAATTCCAATAACTCAGTGCACGCGTTTATACGCTCACCTAGATTCTCTTCACTTAATTCATGAGGTATCCATTTTCCTTGTTTCCATGTCTTGCTGATTTTTTTGATATGCTCTTGCACGCTTGACCATGAACATCCGAGTTGTTCTGCGAGTTCTTGAATCGTTGAAGTTGGATTTTGCTGAATCAGCTCAGTTAAAACATCGCTATCCACTTTAACAGGTCGACCACTTCCAGGGTTATTTTTTAGATCAAAATTGCCAGATTTAAATTGTTTAAACCACCTCTGGCATTTATGAACATTCAAAATATCTCCCAGTAAATCACAAATATGTTTTGTAGCACGTGTTGCACTTTCTTTCTTCATGAAATGGTAAAGCATAATATTTCGAATAAATTCCTCATTCGGTACAAAGCTCTCCATTGTATATAGGGTTGTAATTTTTTTTGTTTAAAAGTCCTAGTACACTCCAGGTATACGTAGTCAGAGAAACAACACAGAACACGTTGTAAAAGTTCGACTGCCGAAGCACAACTGACCACTCAAAAGCAATAACAAAAAAAACGACATTCTTTTCCAGTACACCTAATATATAATAATATATTGTTATTAAATCTTTTATTTCTTCTCTTCAGAACTTGCCTTGGGAATGAGAAGAATCCATGAATCTTTTGTAGCAGTTGCGGGAAGACTTCAAGCTGTTCACCAATTGGTATGGCCTCTTTTTCTCTCGAAACTATTTTCATCAAGTTTTTCTGTACTTGTGTTTTAAGGATCTTAACATATTAAAATACATCGATTTGAATTCTAGGATAAATGCAGTAGATAAGTGGGCTTTGTGAAGAATATGTGGGTTAAAAAAATTATGGGTTAAAAAATAACTGTTTATTATTATAAAATAACTGTTTATATTAGATTGGCCATATGAAGGGAATGAGTTACAAAAGGGAAAACTAATTCGTATAACTGAAATGAACAGCGAGCAATGATGATGTAGATGTTAGGAAAGATTACATGGAAACAGAGGAATTTTAATTGAAGGAAGTTAGGAAGGATGTAAAACAAATATGTATAACGATACCTGTCCTATGGGGTGTCCGGGCACCTTTAAATTAAAACTTTGTAAAACAATTGTACAGTTGGTTGGAAGAGATTTCCACTGCACTAAACCCGTCATATTGTACACTGTAAAATACATACATAGCATCACGCCATTTCCCTGTTGGGGTTACACAGATAAAACAGAGCACCAGACTTTCTTATCTCGACACACATCCTTAGCCTCTTCCACATCCTCACACTTCTTTCACAATATCATTCACTTGATCCAACCATACTTTCCTTGGTCTTTCTATCACAATCCTTCCACTCAAATTTACACTATATATTTGTTTTGTTAGTCTTCATTCAATCGTTCCACATGCCCAAACCATCTCAGGGCTCTTCATCTTATTCAACACATCAGCCTTAGTTCACATTTTCCCTAATCATTTCATTTCATATTCTGTCATACATTGTCACTGTACGCATTTAGTCTTTCCACATTCATTCTTCACTCCCATACACTGTAAAATAAAGTATTTAATAATATATAAATACTTGATCATACTAGGACCTGTGATAAAATGAAATCATAATATTTATATTTATTTTGACAGGTTGAAGCACAAAAAACGCAATATCTATCACTCAGACGCAACGTGCTGAAAGACCCCACAGACGTGTTTGTTACCAAAGATGGAAGTTCTAAATTAGGAACTTCTTCAGCCAGTTGGCTGACACGTGGCGAGACCCTAAATGGTACTCTGGCACCTCCTCCCAGCGCTGTTGTTACGGATCCTTTAACCGCATTAGGTATGTAGTTATAATTTCAATACAAGATATATTATCAACTTCAAAAAAGATAGGAGAGAGAAATGGAAAAAAGATTGTGAAATCATGTGTGTGTTATCTATGGCTTTTGTATTAGGTGTTAACATAAGTTGTGTCCGTTTTTTCATTCGAACGTCATTCGAAAGAAAATTTTCTGCTCTACAAAATATTGTGTTTGCTTTTACGTTACATATATTGTTTTATTTGATTACAAGTCTTCAAAATGGAATGTCAAGTAGACGAAAGTGAACATTTTCGACACCTTCTGTTCGCGTTCAATCGATGGAATAAAGCTGCCAAAGCTGCTCGCGATATTTGCGAAGTGTACGATGAAGATGCTATGAATGGAAGGACAGCTCGTGGATGGTTTTTGCGTTTCAGACGGTAATTTCGACCTGAAAGACATGGAGCGTTCCAGACAACCAGTGGACTTCGATGAGGACCGCTTAAACCATATTATTCATGAAGATCCCCCCTTCAAACCACCGTAGAATTGGCTGAGCAGATGAATTGTAGTCACATGGCTGTATACCGCCATCTTAAATCAATGGGAAAAGTCCAGAAGTTCGATGCTTAGGTTCCACACGTTTTGAGTGAAAACAAAAATCAACGTTCGACAATTTCTGCTGATTTGCTCGCGCGTCATCGAGCTACGCATGGCCACAAGCAAAGGTTCCTTTACCGCATCATTACTGGTGATGAAAAATGGTGCCTTTATGTGAATATGAAGAAACGGAAAAAATGGGTGAGTTATGGTCAACAAGCAACGCCCAGAGCGAAACAAGGTTTGCATCTGCGCAAGATGATGATTTGCATCTGGTGGGATTGGCAAGGCGTCATCCACTACGAGATACTTGAACGCAATCAGGCAGTCAACGCGGAGCTATACATTCTGCAAATGCAGCAGCTCAACACTGCAATTCAACAAAAAAGGCCGGATCGGCAATATTGTGTTATTCTGCAACATGATAATGCCCGCCCTCACATCGCAAACATTATGAAAAATCCCATTCAAACGCTTGGTTGGGAAGTCTTGCCGCACCCTCCATATTCTCCAGACCTCGCGCCGTCGGATTTCCACCTTTTCCGATCGCTGTCGATCAATTTGCGTGGCGTTTTCTTCCATAATGACGTATTGCGGACATGGTTGGACGAATTCCTCGAGTCAAGGCCGGATGATTTTTATCACACAGGCATTGAAAAACTTGTAGAACGTTGGCAAAAAGTTGTAAATAATGAAGGAGAATACATTATTGACTAATTTGTTGTAATTTTGTGTCCTCTTGTTCTCTTCATTTGGAAAAAACGGATACAACTAATGTTAACACCCAATAATATAGTAGTGCCTCCACGGAATTTTTTCCATGGTTTGATAGTATGAAATAAAAAATTCCAAAATATCGTCAAAAGTCAATATTGGCTTAATGCAAAGTCACAATACCTACGTCATTCACCTCACTTCATCTTTCACATCATTACGAGAAGAAGGGTAAGTGAGAGAGAGAGAACACATTACAGTACATATATTGTTATAATTGTTCTATTGTCTAAACTTGATACTCTCCGATCGTAGAGAGAAGTTTGTTTGAGTTGATCCCGCTTTTCAAAATAGTGAATGGGATAATTGACTTTCCTAAGTTACCGGAATCGATTAACTTCCGAATTCTTTACGAAAAGTACGAAACTGCAAAAGTTGTAGAACTAACTATTACTCGAATTCTGTACCCAGATTGCATCGGTGACACTTTTAATACCTTTCAGTCTCGAACTTATTTGGTGACAGTCTTAAAGTTCTCTTAAAAAGTATTTTTGTTTGTTTGAACCATATATACGACGCGCATGGCATGACTCGTTGATTTTTTTTCTCTCAAACTTTTCGAGATCTCTGTAAATATATTGAAGTTTTGATGTGTCTTTTTTTTTGTTTTGAAGTGGATTTATTATAGGTAAGTATATTTTGTTTGTTTATTATTTTCTTAGATCAAAAGATCCCAAAGTGGTCGATATCGACCCCCTGGGGTCCATTTGATTTTTCATGGGGTCAACAGTTTCAATAAAAAAATTTGGGGATTGACGACAGTAAAAATAGACCCCCTTACTATTGGTATTTGTTTGTTACTTCAAAATATCTATGATTCCAATAGGTACCTAATTAAGAATATTTGTCAATATTTGTACTTATTTTGAATTTACATTTTTATTTCATAAATGTCAAAAACTGCTCGTATTTTTTTGCTTTAATTTTTGTCAGTGCAGATTTCAATATTAAATGTTGCGCAAGATAATGCCATAATTCGTAGTCCTTTTATCTTTTTCAATCCTCAATTACAAGTGATTAAAATGAAAAGATTGATATCTAGTGAAATATTTAATATCGACTACTGTACGAGTTTATTAATTTTGAGTAAGTAAAGTAAATGACTAGGAGGTCGACGGTTTTAAAAGTTTTTGGTAAATGGGTCTGCGGCCAAAAAAGGTTTGTGAACCTTATCTTAGATTGTTTTTTTTTTGTACGTTAGGGCCTTTGATTACATCATGAGCCTTAACTTGTCTCGTATTTGTATTTTTTGTGTGGTAGGTGGTATGCAAGTGTGTACTGCTTTTTGATATTTTTTTGTATATGATTCATATAAATGTTTATAATTTTTATGACAAGTTGTATTATATTCATGCGCACTCAAAATTATAATTTGAGTATTACTCTTAACCTTTTTTAATGGTTGATAAAAGACCGTACATTGTAATAAAATAAAATCTGTATTATTAGTACAAACATACATATATATCATCATGCCGTGTCCCTAGCGGGGTGGACGGAGAGAACAGATCTCCAAACTTTTCTATCCAAGCACACAACTTTCGTCTCCTCCACATTCATGTGCAATCTTCTATTAATCATACTTCTCACTTTATCTTCCTTGATTGTCTGGTCCAGCGATTTTTTCCTTGATCCACCTCTTCAAGGCACATCTTACATTTCTGATTTGTATACTTGCTTATTCATTGTTTCATCATTCATTTTCTCCACATGTCCAAACCCTATTAAAGCTCCTTTTTTCATCTTAAAATACATTTATCGATAGCGACAAATCCTCTTTCAGGACTGAGATATGGCCCGTTTCTTGATAAAATCATTACTGGTAGTGAAAATTAATTACATACGACAATGTTCTATGCAAAATACAGTGAAAAATCCCCACAACCGGTTCCATAAGCTGAGCTTCATGAAAAAAAAATAATGTGTGTGATGGGATCATGGCGGTATTATTCATTTCGAACTTTTAAACTGGAATGAAACAGTAAATGCAGATTTATATGTCCATCAAAGTTTGAGCGGAAAGCGCCCTACGCTTGTCAATCGGAAAAATGTTATTCTCCTCCAAGACAACAAAAGGCCTCATACAGCAAGAGTAACACAGGTGGTCTGTTCTACCCTGCCAACCATACTTACCTGACCTTACACCATCCGATTATAATCTGTTTCGATCACTTCAAAACGCTTTGATAAGGAAAAAATTCTCTAATGAAAACCAGGTTCGAGAGTTTGTCGAAAACTTTTTCACGTCAAACTTATCGGAATTCTCCTCGAAAGGTTTTGAAGAGCTACCTAATAAATGGCAACAAGTCATTGCCAAAAATGGGGAATATACGCAGTCTGTCCAATGCGAAAGGTGACTGACGGGAAATGAAATAAAAGACATTGTTTATTTTTAGTTTACATTACCTTTTATTCAAAATACACTCGTGAGTCAATACAATACTGGAAGCGGTTGTACAATTTTCTGAAGCACTCCTGATACTCATTCTTCTGAATTGCCTCCAAAATCACAGTCGAAACCTTCTGGATGTCTGAAATCGTATTGAAACGCTTTCCTTTAATCGTCAATTTCAGTTTTGAGAATAGCCAGAAGTCAAATCAGGCGAATACTGGTGAGGGGGGGGGGTGATTGATACTTTTTTTGGCCAAGAAAGCACATACAATCTGGCTTTTGTGCATTTTTGTGCACCAAATACCATGCTCCTTGTTTCCAGTATTCAGGTCGAATTTGAAGAATCCTGGCCCATAAACGATTCAAAACACCCAAGTACATGTCGGCGTTCACCATTTGACCTTCAAGGGTGAATTCCTTATGAATAATTCCTTTGGAATCAAAGAAAATAGTGAGCAGAATCTTGATTCGGCTCTTCTGTACTTTTTTCGATTTCGGAGATTGTGCACCCTTCTATTCTAAGCTCTGGCGCTTTGTAAGTGGCTCATACTGAAAGCACCATTTTTCATCACCTGTTACAATGCTTGACATGAAGTCTAGATCCATATCAGCCGCTCTTTTCATGTATCTGCAGTGCTCCACTTTGCAAATTTTTTGATTATCAGTCAGTACAAACTTTTCGTTTTTTCCAAATTTTCTATTAAAATGAGATGGACAGTGGATTTTAAAATTCCAGTGAGCTGCTCGATGAGCCTAGTAGACGCACAACGAACATTTGAATAATTTTAGCCACTTTCTTCATTGAACATTTTCTTCAATTCGAACTGTCAATGATGATTCAGGCCATTGATCACCTTCAATGCTCTCTTTTCCATCATGAAATCTTGCATACCACTTAAAAACGTTCTTATGGCTCATTGCTTCACTACCATAACACAGTTTGAATTATTTCAAGTTTCTGTGGCGCTTTTACCCAATTTAAAACAAAATTTAATGTTTACACGTTGCTCCATTTTTCCTTTTTCGAGCAAGACTCAAGGTTCTGTCAATTGTTATGTCATTATGAATAAACCAGAAATGCCAGCAATTTGAATTTTCACAGAAGATAGTTGAAATGTGTCACTAGGTAACTGATTTATTCATCCGAGGTGGTTATGTGAAAATAAAATATGTCACCTTTCCCATTAGACAGACCGTGTACATATATTCATACCTAGCAACTTCAAGATCTGCATAAATGATGGTTGTTTACAATGCACTAGTGCCCACATACATTTATGGCAGTGACACATCTATGATTAATTCATTGTTTGATATAATAGGAAGTAACTTAGCGCATTTTTAATTTAACAGCTTTCTGCAGAACGAAACCCTCAAATTGTTGAATTTGTAAAAAGCTCATTTATAGGTAAATTGCTGACCTTCATAGGATTAGTGAAAACTGATATATTTTTTTAAATAAGCTCTTAAATAAGTATTGAATTATATTTTCAGGTGTGACCAGAGCCAAAGCAAGCTTACTGGGCCCAACATCCTTCAGTTTACTTGGACCCCCCGGATTCAGCGGACTTAATTTCCCCTCCAAGGCTCTCACATCAGCATCCAACACTTTAGGTTGGTGTGCATGACTTGTATGTATAATGTATTTGCACATAGTTGTAGTGTTAATTTCCCCTCCAAGGCTCTCACATCAGCATCCATCAATTTAGGTTGGTGTGCATGACTTGTATGTATAATGTATTTGCACATAGTTGTTGCGTTAATTTCCGCTCCAAGACTCTCACATCAGCATCCAACACTTTAGGTTGGTGTGCATGACTTGTATGTATAATGTATTTGCACATAGTTGTAGTGTTAATTTCCCCTCCAAAGCTCTCACATCAGCATCCAACACTTTAGGTTGGTGTGCATTTGTCTGTACAGTGAAACCCCGTTTTTACGTTTTTGAAGGGACTGATAAAAAAAATGTAATTGGAGGGAAAATGTAGATTCGGGGCTAGGAAAAAAATTGAAAATTATTTTTATTTTGATAATCACGCAAATCGGAAAACTTTTTCAATCGATTCGCGATTTTTTATTATCGTAGCCACAGTTGTAATGGGTATCTCCAAATCACGCGCAAGCGAAACACGTGAACTAACGTGTTTATTCACTTTTTCGAAAATTTTCCTTTTCTCTTGAATCGATAATGTTTTTCTATGCTGTGACATTGTTTGAAGGAATTCAATGAAAAATTAAAAGAAATTTAAAAAATGTAAATTGACACACGACAATTGAAATTGTATGTACACGACCGACACGTTTAAAACACAAGCACAAATTGACCTGCCTATACAGTCTGCCTGCCTCTGATTGGCTAAATTTCCCACCAATTGCGTCGTATTACACGACTCGTGTAACCTTGACCATGAGCGCTGCAGGTGCACACGTGTCTATAAATAGAAACAACATATTTCTGCTTCCTAATATTCATTTCAAATTGTTGCACATTTAATTAAATATGTTTATAAATTGATTTGCATTTTAAATATTTCAAACGTAAATTGCGGGAAATAAAAACTTAAAAGCGGGTACTAAATGTACTAAAATAAAACGGGATTGTAAAAATTGAACGCAAATAGCGGGAAAACGTGAATTTCGGGCACGTAAAAACTGGGTTTCACTGTTAAACGTATTTGCACATAATTGTAGTGTTAATTTCCCCTCCAAAGCTTTCATATCAGCATCCAACCTCTTTCCACTCTCTTTTGCACAGTATATCTGTTTTGTTAGTCTTTATTCATTCATTTGTTCTACATGTCCAAACCATCTCAATGTACTCTTATTAATCTTAATATATATAGTATTAAACAGGCCTTAAGTGAAAACCAGACAAATTTATTTTAATAGGTTTGGGCTCCAATGGGAATCGAACTTGCAACCTCCGGGCTGGGAGACAAGCGTCTACTAACTAAGCCATGGAGGTCATCATCTTACTTATCACATAATTTAATTCTGTATTCTGTCATACATTGTTACTCCATGTATTCTTTTCAATGCACGCATTTATTCGGCCCCTCTCAGTCCTCTCCCATGTCCATGTTTCACTCCCATGCATCAAAGATGATACCAAAATACTATTGTGGACTATCATCTTAGAAGATTTTGATACTGTCCGGTTCGAGTATTTATATTTT
The DNA here is from genome assembly GCA_949825065.1 of Odontocerum albicorne. NCBI lineage: Eukaryota > Metazoa > Arthropoda > Insecta > Trichoptera > Odontoceridae > Odontocerum > Odontocerum albicorne. The sequence goes on from OX463857.1 coordinate 13,776,619, forward strand.
AGTGCCCCATTGACTTTGCTAATGCTACACACCATTCGATATCCCTATAGACAATAATGTACTATTTGGGTAATGTCTGTTTTCAGATTTTCCTTTAATTTTTTGACTTTGGAGAAACTTCAAAGCCCTCCGTATAGATCTGGGTAATTATTATAATAATACTTAGCGAACTTGAAAATTAGATTGGCTATCTCCCTCTCATCCATTAGGGGCTGTAGCCCTCTTCTACTCCAGGTGAATCTATTCTGAACTGTTCCAGGTGAATCTATTCTGAACCAATTCCACGTCCTTCTTGGTCTTTCCCAGTCTTTACCTGGACGTCGTCTTAAACTGTCTTTTCGGGATACAGTAGTCCTTTTGTATGCTCGACACATGTCCGAACCAAATCAACCTTTTACCTATAGATTTGGAACTCTATAGATATTTAATTTATTTTCTGGACTGTATATTTTTGGTGATTATCAATACTGTTGCACATATGTATGTTGAATAAATTCTAAATAATTTATTTGTTTCAGGCAATACTTCATCTTGGTGCTTCACTTCCCCTACATCGAACCTCTCGAACCCGTCCCAAGGCCTAGTTTCAGGTCTGAACTTCTCCGGCGTGGGTTCGGACCAGGGAATGGGAGGAGCTGGTGGTGCTTTTGCTCTGCAGAAGCCTCCCGCCGGCAATAAGAGAGGGAAACACTGATATGCGGACTCTTTCAGCCGTAGGAATAAATAGCCACGGCTGAAATTATTTATTATTTATAAAATTTTTATATATAAATTTGTAAATCTATCTTTCGGGAACAACAAAAATTTGTGTAATATTTTGAAATGATGATTTTTTTGCTCTATAAAAATCACTGTCCCGAAAAAATTGTAAATAGAGAAATTTAAATCAATCACTCAACCCTACAATATAAATCAATGGATGAAAATTTAAATGTCAAATATTTTTCTTTAGTTTCTTACTGGTTCTGTATCAAAATTTGGTATATGGTAGCCCAGAATAAAGTGCACTTTTGTTATGTCCGCATTAGTGACCTTGCAGCAAATTTTATCACTGGACTTAAAACTCCATCCCTATAAAATTCAACTTGTTCAGAATTTAAATTAAGCCACCTTATTTACAAAGTTGGATTTTGTGACTAGAATGTTTAACACGTTGATCGCCATGGGGGTCACCGGTGACCGGCACTGAATTGCTTTAAGGGTGCCGTGGGGGTGACCGGCAAGAAAGATCTATCTTAGAGTTATACAGTGCTGGCAGGCGTACTGTGGATGTTTCTGTATGCGGTGACCGAGATGGCCCTTCTGTATATTACTGCAACTTGGCCTGAGAATATTTCTTCCAAGTCACTAAATATAGGCTCGCAAATGTGATGAAAAAAAAAACAACTTTTTTATAAAATCTTTTATGTGTTTTTATTGATATAAAAATGAAAATTATGTAAGTTATGAAAATTTTGCAATAACGGTGTTCTTTATTGAAGTTTATCACTATATTATCAGTATAGCTTATTCACTGTAGCACAATAGATATTGATTTATTTTTAATGTGACACAACTCGCGACACTGCTAATAAGAGTTACATGTGTGACTAATTGAAATCGAAACAAATAATGGTCAATGTTCTAACCAAAAACAAACTAGCGCGCAGTCGCCCGCGCATGGTAGAGCGAGATAGGTGGCAGGCCCGGCGCATTGCAATAAATCAATCTATTGGCACCGTAACGGACATCCGTGGCCGGCATATCAAAAACCAATAATCTTTATAAAAAAATCATCAAAATAAATAAAAACAATACATTCTTACATATCCTATCAAATGCTACTAAAAAAACAAATAATAATTTTTTATCTATTTTACGTAAAACCTGTTGGTGATCAACCTGTTAAACAGTTCTCCGGGTTAAACAACATACTCTTTTCAGATAAAGCACATTTCCATATGAATGGCTTCTTCAATAAGTGATATTGCCGCTATAGGAGCAATGGAAACCCAAAACTGAAACACCAGAGACAACTTCATTATGCACGAGTAACAGTTTATGTCAGCGTCGGAAATTGTCGGTTCTGTTTCTTGAAGAACGCACGGTCATGCATAACCGTTCGCGACACTTAAGCTCAAATTTATTTCAAGAAACAATTGTTTTATTATGATTTTTTTTCAAAAGTGTACTTATTCTGGGCCATGTTATAGTTTATCTAGGTCTTTTGTATTCTCAGTAGCATATTTTAGAACTTGTTTCAAAACCCTCATCACACCTGCAGTCAGCATTGCCAGATTATTATTTTCCCATGTGAAATAGAAAAAGTCGGAATTTAGCAGCGGAATCTTTTGCATGAGCCACACATATGTGAATACTGTCAGCATATTCCTTCCTGTTCTGCCCGGGGCAGTTATCTGACCAAAGAGTCAATTCTTTTGTATTATTTAATGCGCCACTAAAGCTAGGGTTTCCTAAAAAAGCGGTGTCGTTATATAGCGCCCGTAACAAAACGTCTATGCAAACCATATGGCGTTGGTTTCCTAGAGAGCGTTGGTTGTGTCGTTATATAGCGCCCATAACAAAACATTGTCTATGCAAACCAATGGCGTTTTCTAGAGAGCGTTGGTTGTGAGCGTAATGTCAAATAGCGATGCTGCCATTTGTATGATGGCCGTCATAGCGGAGCAAACAGTCGTGGAACGTTTTTTCCTGTGTAGCGGACACCGTTTTAAAATAAAAAATGAGTGCAAACGTAATTTGGACCAGCGAAAATGACGAAATATTGATTAATATTGATTGACTATAGAAAAGCCCAGTTGAAACAAAATATGTGGAATAATATCGGGACTACACATGAAAAATCAGGTATGTACGAGGGTAGTCCCATAAGTACCCGACCTAACAAAGAAAACACAAAAAATTTGGGAAAAAATATTTTTGTTTCTCAACATAGTCTCCTTTCAGCTCGACACACTTTTCCCAGCGATGTTCAATAGCTTCGATACCCTGTTTATAGTGAGAACCGTCGAGCGCCTCAAATCAACCGCAGATTCCACCTCTTCATTGTTGGCAAATCTTTTACCACCGAGCCATTTTTTCAAGTTTGGAAAAATAATATAATCCGAGGGGGCTAAATCTGGCGAATAGGGTGCGCGAGGAAGCAATTCGAACTTTAATTCATTGATTTTGGCCACCGCGATAACGGATGTGTGAACTGGTGCATTGTCTTGATGAAACAACACTTTCTTTTTCGCCAAATGCGGCCGTTTTTCCTTGATTTCATTACTCAAACGCTGCAATAAGTTCGCATAATATTCGCCGTTGATTGTTTTTCTTTTTGAAGATAATCAATGAAAATTATCCCACGCGCATCCCAAAAAACTGACGCCATGACCTTGCCTGCAGATGGAATTGTCTTCATCTTTTTTGGAGCCGATTCTCCCCTTTCAGTCCATTGTTTTGACTGTTCCTTTGTCTCAGATGTGAAGTGATGGACCCATGTTTCATCCATGGTTATGAATCGACGCAAAAACTCGGTTTTATTGCTGTGAAACATCGCCAAACACTTGTTCCATTGTGAGCAAACGCGGCACCCATCTTGCGTACAGCTTTCTCATGTACAAATTTTCAGTCAATATGCGATGTACAACACTTTTTGAAATACCTACCATGTCTGCTAGCTCGCGCACTTTCTATCGATGGTCATCCAATACCATTTTGTGGATTTTCTTTACCATTTCTGGCGTGGTCACCTCATTTGGTCGACCACTGCGATGTTCGTCTTGGCAGCTCGTACGGCCTCATTTAAACTCTGCCACCCAATATTTTACTGTTGTAAACGAAGGAGCAGACTCCCCCAGAGTAGAATCTAGCTCGGCTTTGATATTGGTTGGACTTAGACCTTTCAAATGAAAGTATTGTATCACATAACGATGACCAATTTTTTCCATGTTTACAAATTCACTGAGAGCGTTCATTATTGATGGCTGCCAAACAAATACTAAACAACGTAGCGTCTTAAAACTTGAAACTTAAGCTTTATAAGTTTAGTACTTTCTACCATAGTAATTTTTTAAAGCAACAACCGCCATCTATACGTCAGGTCGGCTACTTCTGGGACCACCCTCGTATGTGTATTGTAAATTGATAAGATTGTATTCTTGCCTTGCTGGGGGTTTCTATGATTAATTATTGTAACCAAATTTTAAAGAACCTAATGTTAATTGTTCCTTAAAAAAATAAAAGCCAAACTAATACTTCATAAATTTGTTCTCAGAGCTGTTCAGTAATTTGACGTTTCCAACTGACAGTTGTGGGTTCTCATTTATCAATCTCAAACAACCATAACAAAATACTACATCATTTTTAATATTCTATTACACAGTTTAATACATATTATATACAATAAGTGCTTGTAGTAAAAGTATAGGGTGTTAATGTTGCACTGTATAATTATTTTGCCATTCAACAGCCCCTGGGCGGTTGAAGTAATTTTTAAACATTTCTCGAATACGAGTGTAATCCATTCTGGCACGGACATTGTGTCCTGTTATAATTATTTAAATTTTTGGTGGGTAATGGAAGTGCATCATCATCAAACATATTAATAATGTTATTTCTAGATCGTCCATTCGCCACCGCAATACGCTCACTGACACGGTAATACTTCATAAATGCGTTCACCGAGCTGTCAGTTTGACATTTCCAACTGACAGTTGTGGGTTCTCATTTCTGCTCTCTGGCGGCGCGCCAGGCGCACACGTCCATTCTTCACCGCAATACGCTCTCTGATACGTCCGCAGCATCATGTTATGTTACGGCCGCTACATAAGAACACCGCTTTCTTAGGAAACCCTAGCTTTAGAGCCCATTTTATGAGACATGATCCAATTTCATTCCCTCCTATACTGCCTTTGGTTTCGTTCCAAATTACCGCTGTCGTTTCTCCAATAGTGTCATCGAGTATTGTTAAATTCAATGTCCAAAATTTCCTTAAATAAAAACTTAGGCTGTTGGTAAGATATGGAATGGGTAAGCATTTTTCTAAATCAAACATCACTACTTTGTTATTATTCGAATTCTCCCTTGTAAGAGTTTTATCATTCCTTTTGAGTTGGTACCTTGAAGTTGCTTCTTGTATATGTATATATGTTAAATTGTAGGTTTTCGCGGGTACTTAATATACTAAAACAGTTTTTCGGTTTACCGTGTATGGAATTTTTATAAAATTCGACGTTTTGTCCAATACGTTTGGACATTTTTGAGAATTAGCAATTTCGTGTTGTTAACATTCACAGAATATGTTATATAATACTGACGACATTTTGACAGTTATTTCATGTGTTGCCATACGTCATCCTGGTTGCCACACCACCGACACTCGTAGAAAGCGGTAGGTACCCTGTGTTGCTTTGTGTTATATTTAAAGCTCTGAGCTGATTCCTTGTAATTGGACAATGTAGTGATACTGCTTCTTGGTGGGAATCATCCGTTGGAGATTACGTGTCGTATGTATCCGAATTTAATTGAGGTATTATGGGTTTCCATGAATAAGGTAGTCTCTTAGAATCATCCCTCGAATTCAGTACGAATTTTCGCTTTTTGATTTCTATGGCCTCTGTATGTTCGATGGGATTCATTTCTTAAGAAAACTAGTTTTTTTGATTTTTCTAAATCTATATGATGTCCTTCTTTCATGGTATGTAGGGCCAGTGTGCTATTGATATTCTTATTGAATACGTCCGTTTTGTGTTCTGCTATGCGTGTTGATAATTTTTTATTAGTTTTTCCAATGTATGTCTTGTTACAGTTTCTGCAGGGGATTTCGTATACTCCCTGTCGTTCTGTGTCTTGCTTTGACCATATTGGATGATTGTTGTAACCAGGGCTGTGGAGTCGAAAAAAAAAAACACGACTCCGACTCCGATTCCTATATTTACCAACAACACGACTCCGACTCCACAACTCCGACTCCACAACTCCGACTCAAAAAAGCTCAATTTTATCAGGTTGTTTCCTACCTTTGCATATAGCCATTTTTTTTCATGTTATACGGATAAAAATAAAACAAGATCAAACTTTAATAATTATTTATTAGAATTTATTCTTAAAAACAACATTGCTTCTATTAAATCTGTATTCGTAGAGGCTCTCAAATCAGAATTGAGAATTTTAAGAGCGGAAAATAACCGCTCTACGGATACTTGGGTTGGCGGTAATGCTGTAACAATCAATGCTGAATCTTTTACGATTTCTAGATACCGCTGTATTGCCATTTCAACATTTAACTTATAAGTTCGGTCAATTTTTTCCATTATTTTCAATGCATCATAAAATTCAATTTTAAATTTTGAAATAGAGTCTCCTTCATCTATATTGGGACTGTGATTCAAACGAGGACGTTTTAGTTTATCTTGTTCATTGAGATATTTTTCAAAATTGTCTTCAGATTCAGCGGTGTCGGGTGAAGATGATGATACTTCGTGTACGCTGCCTGCTGTCGTCTCTTTTTTCTAGTCGAAGGCCTTTCATACGAACGGTTAATTCAAACAGAGCGTTTTTAGCTCTATTTATTTGTTCTTCCGTCAATATGGATCGAACCATGGGGTTAACATAGATCCCAGCCAACAGAATTTTCTTTCGATGTGAGAAAGAAGGAGACAAACACATTTTCGTAGACTTTATGCATTAAATGGATCTCGGTGATTCACCATATCGGCGCGACTTGCGCCTGCAAGTTTAATATTCGTGCACAGTACACATTCATTATAATAATTTAAAAAAAATGTATTTATATTTTAACGAAAAAGTAGTCGGAGTCGCTCGTTTTTTACGACTCCGACTCCGGCCCAAACACCGCGACTCTGCGACTCCGACTCCACAGCCCTGGTTGTAACGATGAACCGAACATACTTTGTTGGGCTTTTAATTGAGATTTAAGACTGGTAAACTTATATTTTCTCACTTCCGAGTCAAATTTCAAATAGTTGCTATGTTTCGTTTCATGGTGTCTTTTAACATTGAATTCTTTAAAAGCAGCTACTGTTTCTCTACAAATTAAACATGTTCATTTGGAGCTATGCGTTATGATGAAATAATCGACTTCCCAACGGTTACTGAATTTCCTTTTTTCATCAACGAGTTTTTTTTTCTTCGAATTCATGTTTAACGGTTAAAAAATAGATGTACTAATTGATAATATATCACTAAAATAAGTGCACCTGTATAGCTGTGGATACGCAACTTGTACAATCCCGGAATTTAAATATTTTAACTTTGAATTGGCAATAAATTGTTACGTAAGATTTGTCGAACACTCTGTGACTCACGCTTACGCGATCGGACAAGTTGCATGTCCAGAGCTCGACTAAGGATTACGGTTGGTCATCTTGCCTCACCTTGAAACACTTCTTGTTTGAATTCTAATATTATAGATCACTAGACATCGAGACTATAGAGTAGTATTTCATAGAGCTGCACTACACTGAACAGCATACTATACATGTCGACAAGAATCGGAGAATAATGAAATACGAGTCTCAACCTGTCGAACCCTGTCAAAACTGAGTAATTACAAAAATGACATGCGGCTGCCCATGGTGGAGCTGCAAGCAGGCTGCGAGTTCCCGAACGCTTAACGAGCGAGAAGTTATGCGCGGGAAATATAAACCAGCAGAATCTATGCATTTCGTGTTTTTCACGTAATTATAGAAACGTTATTGGTTTTAATTACTTAAATGTGATTTTAAATACATTCTGAAGTACACGATACTTTAAAAAAACATTATTCGTCATAAATGACCGCGAGCCGCGGGTCGGCCATGCCTGGTCTACACCAACCCATACTTTGAATTTAGTTCTTGGGATCCTTAATTACCTTCACCGCTTTCCTAATGTATTCTGCCACCGCCATCGAAGTCTCTTTGTCTCCCAGCACCCGTCCAATCTCTCCGACATCTGATATTTCCCGGTCCAGTTGGTACCTTATCTTGTCTCTCCAATTCCGTTGCCGGACATTCTAGCAGCACATGTTCGACCGTCTGTGCAACGCTGTTATCGCACGGACAAACGTCCACCTCCGACAGACCAAATCTCTTCAAGTAGGACCTAAAAGCGCCATGACCCGAGAGAGCCTGTGTCACCTCAAAGCTCTGGGAGTTTATTTTGGCGTATGACATTGCCTCGCTAATGTTTTTGAAAAAAAACTTGGTGTTCCTTCCTGCTGTATCTTTGAGATATTGCTCGTTCCAGCTCCAGTGCGTTATCTCCTTGAGTGTTTTCTTAGCGAAGCTCACTGGAAACTTGTCATATAGTGGCTGTACCTTCAGGGTCCCGGCTTCCATTCTCATTGCGGTCAACCCCGACAACGAGTCTGAGTCCACTCGGATGTTTGCTCCGGAGATGTTCCTTTTAAGTGTCCATTCAATGGCCGACCTTATCGCCACTAACTCTGCCTGGAAGACAGAGCAGTAGTCCGCCAGCTTAATCTTCTTTGCGACAATTTCTTCTCCCATTTTGTATACCACAAAAGCCGCTCCGACTTTCCCATCCAACAGACTCCCGTCTGAAAATATTATAGTCATTTTCCATGTCGTCTACTCCACAAATGTCCTCCAGATGTCTTGATGCGGGAGAGCTTCCCACTTGGTTGGTAACATGCACAGCCTGTCGCTCGGCAGCGACGCAAGCTGTTTACCCCGCCTGACGCGATATAGCTCCACAGCCTCCTGAACTCTAAGTGCTAAAGGAGGCACACCAAAGATGGCCAGGGCCGAGTTGAGTGAGACTGTGCGGTATCCTCGGCATATTCTAATGCACATAGATCCTTGTGCCTGGCCCAGTTTCCTGCGTATAGTCTTTTTTTTACACGCCTCCGCCCATACGCTTGAACAGTAGAGAGCGATGGGCTCTAAGGCCCCTCTGTACAGCACCCGCAATACTTCCGATAAAGGCTTCCCCTGTTTGGGTATGAGTATAACCCGGGATTCCTTCCACGCCTTTGCAAAGTGCCCAGTTACGAGACACGCGTTCATGACCGCTGTCAGTTCTCTTGGACATTCTCTCGTCGCCTGCTGACAAATATCCGACGTCATTCCGTCCGGTCCAGGTGCCTTCCTTGAGCTGATATAATCGACGGCCGACTGTACTTCAGTGACCGTGAACAATGGCTCGTCTGCTGTGTCCATCGTGAATGTGGTCAGCTCTCTAATTCTCCGGTCATCCCCGGTGTCTGACGCAACATCATCATCCGGAAAGAAGTGTCAGTGTGTTGCTTCTGCAGTTTCGGTGTCATCTCCGCAGCTTCTTCCGTTGATTCTGATAGTTGCCGGCATGGGTAGATCTCGTCGGGCGGTAAGCCTATTCATCATAGACCACACCGTTTCTTTGTCCTGGACTCTACAGTATTCTTTCCAGCTAGCTGTCTTGGCCGCTCGTACCGCTCCCCGGAATTCTTCCCTGGCCCGCAGGTAGTGTGCCAGCATAATCGGTCGTCGAATCTCCCCGGCGCCGTGCATTTTGCGTTTCTTTTTTAGTTATTTGGGGGTTTTTAATATCGCTTATCAATAATAAGTAAGTAATAATATGAACTGCACTGCACTATAGGCGAGCAGTCCTCCACATGGACTCTGAGAAAGCCTATGTTTACTCTCCCTTGTTTCAGCAATGCTACCCTCAATTCTGGCTGTACCGAAGCAATTATATTCTTCAACCTCTCGCTGCGGTTCTTCGTCGTCCTCAGAATTTTCATCGTTTCCTTGATGTCCGACTCCCCGATTGCCTCCGCCACTGCCTCATTCTGCATGATCAGGCATTCGAAGAGTTCCTCCTCGCTGGTTTCCTTTCCTAGGCCCTTGAAAGTGATGACTGGTCGCCTACGCCTGCTCTCCTCCACCTTAAGGCCACTGTCTCTGGTGATGGCCTGTTTAAGCCTCGAGATATGGTCTGGCTCCGGGCATGTCACCACCACTCGGTCCTTGGAGACATTGGTCACCTTCTCGATCCCGATTTTAAGCTGCTAAGGCTTCACAGAGTTGACCAGCCTCTTCCTGACCACCTCTGAGGTGTCCTCCTGGTTGTCGCTTGACACCACCAAGGTGTATGTCCTTTTGCGGCGATCCGCCATTTCCGCTGCGCGAGCCACCCTCCCGGTGCCCCTGTCTGGTCCCGAGGAAAGTCCAACAGGGGTTCCCCGGAGAGCCTCCGAGAAGGTCTTCGGGGCCGAAACCGTCGCGCGACTAAGCGCTTCCATTTTGACGTCCATCCTCGAGAGTCGCTCCTGAATGCTCTCCAATACGGATTGTAAGCCCTCCGGGGGGCCCTCGTCTCGGCTCATGCTGTTAGGTGGGACCGATAAGGACCCGATCTCGCCTCCCGCACCCACAGTGCTCACGTTCCTAGCCTCCGCCAGACTGTTGATGATGCTCATCAAGTCCTCTACCGAGGTGACTATATCCATCGATTTCGTTTTTTTAATGATGTAGTCGCAGAGCTCTTCCGCTCTGCTCCGGAGACTCAGCCTGTCCACCTCCCCCACGCCGTCTCCTTTTTCCTCCATTTCCAGGCCCCTGTTTGCCCACGGAAGCCTCTGTTTCTGCGGGGACCAAGGTGTCCCCAATGAGCACACGCTGGTTCCTGACTTAGGGGTCCCAATCTGCCACGGCATGTTGCGATCGCCAGCAGACGGCGGCACGGGAAGGACTCCGCTAGCCGCTCCACTCGTTGAGATCTCCTCAATAACAAGTTAAACTTCAAACTGTTCCTTCCCTGAACCTGAAAACTTCCTGAAAGAGAAAAAAATCCTGAAATTCTTGAAAGCCCCTGGAAAATTCCTGACATTTTCCGAAATCCGATCAATGTCGGAAAAACTCGTAAAATTTCCTCCAACAATTTTCCGGCCCCAAAGCACAACAGTGTTCACAGGATTTGACTCCCGGCCGCTCTCTTAAGTCACGACTCCCGGCCGCTCACTCCAACCTCGACGCACCACCCCACCGGAGCCGTCGCCCAGCCAGAAAGAAGCCCCCACGAAATTCGGAGCAGCACACTAAGAAAAAAAAGAATTAAAATATTTAAAAAAAACACATTATTTATATATATATATATATATATATATGTATATATATATATATATATATATATATATATATATATATATATATATATATATATATATATATATATATATATATATATATATATATATATATATATATATATATATATATATATATATATATATATATATATATATATATATATATATTTGTTTTAAGATTTTCACGGATGAATGAATATGTCATTTTGGTTTTACGGTTTATCCGCGTAATTTGAGATAATTGTCTCCGAGCTTTCGACAGAATCGCATCTGTCATCTTCTTGGGAGTTATTTGCAAACTGTTTTGTGTAGTGATGTTGACTTTTGTTTTAATTCGTCTTCTTTTTCTTTCCTTTTTTTGAATCGGTTGCTCTGTCTTTCACTAGTTCTTTTAATATTTTCAGGTAAAGGTTTCAAGTAGGACGTTATTGATTGGTTTTTGGTAGAGGTATTTCTTATTGTTTTGCTGTTATCCGTTGGAATTACAGGATTATACGTTTCTGGTGCATTAGGATTAAAAAGATGAATCCATACATCTGCGAGGCTTCGGGCTTCATCTCTATGATTTAAGCTGTTTGGTCTTTTCATAATCTCTATAGCTTCTCGGAATTGTCTTTCTGAATTTTCATTTATTCTGGCTAAGGTCTTGGATTTCTGTATATCTATTTTATGTCCCTCGGTTAATTTGTGTAAAGCCAGAGTTGAATGAATATTTTTATTTTTTATATCACGATTATGTTCTTCAATTCTTACCTCTATACGGCGATTGGTTTGCCCTATATTAACTTTTTCACACGAAGTACATGGTATTTCATATACTCCATGTGATTCATTGGGTATTGTGTCTTTAAATTGATTTAAAAGTGTCTGGATATTTTTGTATGGTTTAAAGATTGTTTTAATTTTATGATTTTTTAGTATTTTGCTGATTCTGTCTGTTGTGCCCTTTATATATGGCAATTTTACCATTTTTTCAATATACTCTTGAGGCTCCTTTTTTGTTTTTAGTTTATGACCTTTTATTAATTTTTGGGTAGATGACTTCGAATAACCATTTTTTAATAATATTGTCTTGATTGTGTTTATTTCTTGAAGTCTGTTATTTTCATCGGACAGTCTTTCGGATCTTGTTATTAGAGTATTTTGTATTGCACGAAGTTGAGCGGGGTGGTGATGTGACGCTGCATTGAGATACCTGTTCGTGTGTGTTTCCTTTCTGAAGACAGTATATCCAATAGTACCATTATCTTGTCTTTTAACTAGGACGTCGAGAAAAGGGAGAGATTTGTTGTATTCTAATTCCATTGTAAATCGAATTTGAGCATGCATTGAATTGAGATGTTGTAAGAATATTTTTAGTTTTTCTTCTCCATGTTCCCATATGATGAATGTGTCATCAATGTAACGGATCCAAAGTTTGGGTTTGAGAGGAGCTGTCTGTATTGCTATTTCTTCCAATTCTCTCATGAAGAGATTAGCTAGACTGGGTGATATCCCTGAACCCATTGGGGCCCCAGATGTTTGTTTGTAAAACTGACCATCAAATATGAAATAAATATTATTAACGCAGTGTTCAATCAGTTTTAATCGGTCTTGTTTAACATACTTTTTTTGTTTAATGATATCTATTGTTTCTTTTATTGGTATGTTAGTGAAGAGTGACACAACATCAAAACTCACCAATAGGTCACTTTGGTCTAGTTTAAGATCTTTTATTCTTCGTATAAAGTCTTCAGAATTTCTTATGTACGATGGAGAGCTGACAACGTGGGGCTGCAATTCTAATGCGAGGTATTTTGCTAATGCTTGGGTCGGTGAATTTATTGAACTGATAATTGGTCGGAGAGGAATATCTTTTTTATGGATTTTTGGTAGTCCATACATGCGAGGGCATCTTGAAGATTTTTCTCTTTTTTCTTGAAACCTTTACCTGAAAATATTAAAAGAACTAGTGAAAGACAGAGCAACCGATTCAAAAAAAGGAAAGAAAAAGAAGACGAATTAAAACAAAAGTCAACATCACTACACAAAACAGTTTGCAAATAACTCCCAAGAAGATGACAGATGCGATTCTGTCGAAAGCTCGGAGACAATTATCTCAAATTACGCGGATAAACCGTAAAACCAAAATGACATACAGTGGAACCTCTATCTATCGTTTTGGAAGGGACCTATTGAAAATAACCATGAATGCGGGAAAACAATGAATGTGGGAATATAGAAAAAAACACATGAATATTTAAATGTTTAATAGGTACATACATATTCTAAAAAATACATGTTTTAGGTATATGTACATCAATTTGTTTAAATAAAAATAACATAATAAAATATTGTAAGAAAATCAAAAAAAAAAAGCTGCACAAAAGAATGAAACACAAATAAAAAAACACATGAAGTTGAATACAAAAAACATATTTTTATTTAAAATAATCCATCATGGACATTTGTTTTTTGGCTTTTTTACTGCCGTGAGAAATTAAAATGTTTTCTGTGCTGCTTATCACACTTTTTTCAGCATCTGTAATTTCATGAGCATACAGAAATGTTTTTAATTTTTCAAACATTGTGCACGCTTCCAAAAATGAAGGGATAGGTGGCGGATCCTCTTCATCGAGATCTTCCTCTGCTACAGTCTCTTTCAAGCTTGCGTCACACAAGTTTTCTATTGTTTCGATCCCACATGTTGGGATATTGTCGTCGAATGTAACAAAATTATCAAAATTAATATCAGCATCCAATCTGAGCCAATCATCTTCAGAAACCTCAACTTGTTCTTCTTGTTGTTCATCTGATGATGCTACTGATGCTACAATGCCATACCCACACTTCTTAAAGCAGTTAACAACTGTAGACTGTTTCACCTGACGCCAAGCAGTCAATGTAAAGTGTAGTGCCTGGAGAACGTCAATCTTTAACTGTGTTTTATTGACAGTAGTGCCTAGATCCATTAGACAGATAGCCTTCCGTACAAGTTGTTTCCGGTAATATCCCTTGAAACTCTTGATGATGCCCATATCTAAGGGTTGCAAAACGCTTGTACAATTGGCAGGATAAAACACAATTTTCACATTCTTTAAAAATGTCGTATCAGTCGAGTGAGCTGCACAGTTGTCAACAAACATTAAAATTTTTCGTCGTTTTACGCGCATTTCTGTGTCAAGGTCCTTTAAAAACAAATTAAAAATGTTGGTTGTCATCCATGCCTTTTTGTTTGCATAATATTTTACGGGTAATGTTTTTGTGTTCTTAAAACACCTAGGCTTCAGTGATTTGCCAATGACGAGTGGCTCTCGCATGTCGGATCCATCACTGTTGACGCAAAACAACACAGAAATCCTCTCTTTCGACCCTTTACCGCCGTGGCAGGACTCGCCCTTTAACGTCAATGTGCCGTTAGGCAGACAATTATAAAACAAGCCAGTTTCATCGGCATTGTAGATATCCCGAGGCTCGTATTGCTCCAAATGTTTTGGAAGCTCATTTATCCACAATGATGTCCTTGTTAGATCTACGGATCCACTCTCTCCTGCTAGCTTCTTGTATACAAGACCGTGTCGATCTTTGAATCGACTTATCCATCCATTTGATGCTGCAAAATCGTTAATGCCAAGTCTTTCCGCAATTTGTTTGGCTTTCTCTCGAATAATGCTTCCATCAATCGGAATGTTTACGGCACGTGATTGTTGGTACCAGGAAAAGAGAATTTTCTCCAGCTCGCTAAACTTCGATTCTTTACTGGTTTTTCTAGTTTTCGATGATTTTCCACATTTTCGTATCTGTTCACGAATTTCATTTTTCGTTGAGTAAATCGAATTCAACGTGGATGCCGCGATTCCTAAACGCTTTGCTACATCAACGCGTTTTTCAGCAGGATTTTTTTCCACTTCCTCGATAATGTTCAATCTTTCTTGAAGAGTGCGCACTTTTTTCACGGGTCGGTTCATTTTTATGGTTAAAGGGCTCAAAAACAAGGGAGTAAAAATACAACTGCACCGACTGCTGTGCTTGAATGCTTAAAGCCAACTGCCGTCGACATACCGGCGTGGGCGGCGCGGCAGCCGACAGAAGCGACAAACCGTTCGTTTCTCTCTCTCGCTCTTGAA
>OX463857.1:14494433-14607532 GCA_949825065.1 Odontocerum albicorne
CAAAATACAGTTGAAATCATTTAGTCAAAAATGGAATATTTCAACAGTCGTACTAATTGATTAAATAAAATCGAATTGGTAAACATGAACTAAAAAATATAGATAAATGCAACTCCCATTCTAATCAAGCCCATTTTGAAAATAGTGTCTACAAAACTAACATAGTTATCTTTTTTCTTTATAATCAAATACAAGTAATTTGTATACCACCAGTATATGGCCTGATAACGAAATCGTCCCGAAATACATACGACATATTTATTATATAAATTTATTTCTTTGATATTTCCGCTATCCATGCTTGCGATTAAATATTATCTAACCGAATAATAAAAAATACACTAAAATTGTGACACGTGTGAGGCATAAAAATGTTTCATTGGGTAAATTAGTGTCACTTTCTTAGCAACCGATAAAATTATGTCTGAATACCTTGACAGTTCACTTGAAGAACTTACTGACAGGAGGTAAAAAAATATGGAGGCAATTCAGAATAATAAGTATAATGACAAAGTAATATTGATTTTTTATTACAGTATTGAGAAACATTTTTTTTTAATTTTCTCTTATTCTGGCCTTATTCATTTCTTTACCTAAAAAAGTAGGTTTTTGAGATGCATGTTATTTTTATTTATATTAAGTATATCAATTTTAAAAGATGTGAAATGTTTTGCCTGACGAATGTATGAATGTGGAGGAGACGAAAGATGTGTGTGTTCTTTGATCGAAAAGTTTGGAGATGTGTTCTCTCTGTCTACCCCGCAAGGGACACTGCCTAATGATATAGATGTATAAAATCGAAATTATAACTGTTACAGCATCTTATGTTATTTTTCAAGACTTTTAAACTTATTACGATCTCCATGGCTTAGTTGGTAAAATGTCTGACTTCCAATCCGCGAGCTTCGGGTTTTATTCCCTTTGTTACGCTCTTTATTTTAAAAAGTTATAGTCTAGTTTTCACTTGAACATATTTCTAGTTATTTTGGTGCGAAAATATTTTACTATACAACTGGTCAATACGTGATAGAAATTCGCTACGAATTATGAAGTCAATAAACCTAAGTATTAGTAGTTTGAGTAACTGCTGATCCAAAATGCCTTGGGGCGTTATTAACTAATTGGTTTGCTTGAAGTGATTTACTTTATTTGACAGATATCTATACTGGCTCAGATCCAGGATATCTTTTCTAGTGTTTCTCGATAAAATATTTCGGCAGTTCTCACATTTAGCTGCTGAAAAACTGTTCTGCATTGCGTAGGGGATTTCCCCTTAGGGACATTTTATCGCATCATAATCATAATAATCCATTAGAAACTGGCTTTCGTGACATATGATACGTCACTGTCCTAGTAGCGATCTAACACACTTCGTCCTAATAGTAGATATTAAGTAGCTCCCTTCCTTTTTACGTAGCTGTCTAAGTAACATGCTACTTTAGATTGAAAAGTAAATGTAACAGTGATGATTTTTTAAAGTAGCTTTAACGAAACTGTATTGTAAACTATTTTACATTTGTTGTCTGAATAATCATTAGGATTCGGTACTGCTAAGAAACGCTCTACAAGAATTGTAGTTTGTCTTAAGAGTAGCTGTAATACGAGGGTTGCTACTTAAGTTTTGAGATATGGCAACACCAGTATAGATATGTCAAATCTGATATCAGCGTCGTAATGTTTGACGTTTTTTATGGTCATTCAATCGTGGTCGTAGTTCGCTCCAGGACGAATTTCGTGAAGGTCGTCCAAAATCGGTTGTTGTGCCAGAAAACATCAATGTCATGTGACTTAGCGTGAGATTGAGGCATGTTTGGGCATTAGTTCCACATTAGTACACCACCATTTGTTTGCCAGAAGTGTTCGGAGAAATGAAGAAAACCAACCGCCGAAGACTGATCATTCTCCACAGCGACAATGCGAGCTCACACATCGGCTCAAACAAGTGACTTTTTGAGCACTGAAAACATCGAATTGATGGGTCATCCACCGTACAGCCCTGATTTGGCACCCAATGACTTCTTTTTATTCCCGAACATTAAAAAATAAATTGCGATGTCAACGTTTTTCGACGCCTGAAGAAGCGGTTGATGCGTTCAAATCGCATGTTTTGAAGTTACCTCATTCGGAGTGGAAAAAGTGCTTCGAAAATTGGTTCAAACGCATGCAAAAGTGTATTGATCTTCATGGAGAGTATTTTGAAAAACAATAAAGCCATTTTCGATAATAAATATTTCTTTTTACTTGTCTGTCTCAAAACTTAGTAAGCAACCCTCGTATCTACTTTTCATTTAACTGTTTGAATGACTTGCTACTTTAGAATGAAAATTAGCTGTAACAGTGTCATTTTCCCCTGCTTTAAAAATACTCGGTATTCGTTTAGTATGTCTAAATTTGCAATATGCATACCATCATGCTATTTCCTTGTCGGAGTAGGTAGATAGGACAGAGCTGCAGGGTTTCCTATTTCGACACACATTCTTCGCCTCTTCTACATCCATGGTCATTCTTATACAACTCCTGTGATTTTTTTAAATTTTCTATGTGCCTCTATTACGCCTTTCTCAACTCTATATTTGTTTTGTTAATCTTTCTTCATTCGTTCTACGTGATCAAACCATCTCAGAGTGTTCTTCATCTTACTTAACTCATCAGCCTTAAATTTACATTCATCCCTTCTCACTTTATGCCATATTCTGTCACACATTGTCACCCCATGTATTTTTCTTAGTGCACGCATTTCTACATAATTTATTTGGCTCCTTCCAGTATTTTTCACCAAGACTTGGAATATGAAACGTGCATATTCGACTATCGGCGACTGCTTAAGATTGAAGTCGGTGGAGTAAAATTCTGGGAGAAGGACTTTGTATTCGGTTGGTTAGTTCAGTCAGGATTATGATTATGGAATGTAATTATCAAACGCTACAACCTTAAGTCACATAATAAAGTACATTATACACTCGTAGATGGTGGAGTTGGTTCGTCCTATTGGACACGTTCGACTGTTGTGGCATGTCCATTCATTAAGTTGTCACTTCAACGGCAGCTTGCCAGAGACAGGTTACCGTGTCTAGTGTATCATTGATATTCCTTCGGAGAGCAGTAGAACTTTCAGGTCAATTTCGTCTTTATCTAATCAATTGATTGTTCCAAATCGATCCAACAGAGCTATTATGATGGCGCTTCTCTTCGTTGCTAGTCCTATGGCTTGGAATGGCCTGCCTTTTTGTGTTAGAGATGTGGGTGGCGTGTGCAGCTTTAGGAAGCACTTGAAGGCAAACCTTTTTGGGTCTTGGAAATAGGTCTTATCAAAATTTATGATTGTGTATGAACATTACGCACAAACACTTTACTACATCTAAAGCTGAATGTGTTACTTTCACATATCGGACGATCTACAAAGGTTTCTTAGTAGTTCGTCTTCTCTTGGTAAGTTTTCTGCAGTTATCGGTTTATCTAATCTGGACATACGCAAGAATACTTAATCTAATGGCCACATACACACCCTTCCCTATCCTTACACTTAAACTACATATTTATTTTGTAATATTTTTAATTTCTTAATAATACTGGTTTCGAGTCCCGAGCTGGAGCGTCCTTGAGGAGAGTTTATTCTAAACGGCGCTGTTTATGTTGTCCTTTTATTATTATTTGTATATATTGATCCTTATCACAGATTCTGAAAGCGGATCCATATCCCCATTTCGTGAGAAGGTTCCTGAATCTATCCACACTGGTTCATATATTCAACAACATAACGACTCATAACACTGCGTTATTCGGAATTGCGACTATATATTATTAACTAGTGAAACCGTGGCATCCCAAACCGGTATGATGAGGAATGCACTATTGTTATATATTCGAAATATACCTTTAGTGAGCTCTCGTTATGTTTTATACAGTTACCATTGTTTCCAAGTGAGAGGTTGTAAGCCGTGGGTGGAAAAGGGAGACAGAACAAAGAGCAGCGCGAGATAGATGAATGGTCCGTCTGGCTTTTATTTACGATCGGGATGCTTTTTAAGTTGCCTCTATTTTGAGAATAGGTAAGATCGTCGCTTTATTTATTTCTGCAGACACTATAGATAACAACAATGCTCCAAAACGTGAAATGCCAACGCTTAATTGTTACTGTATTGTGTACTATGCTATTCTTAGGTTCCGTCATACACTGTAATGCGGTACCTCTTATTCATTGACGGTCTTAGAGTTCATTCTTAAAAGTATTTTCTATATTTTTTTCTCGTAAGTACAATAAGAAAGCATAACGGTAACCTCTTCGCGCTTTGTATTTTATTACACTTTCGTTGTCTACAGTACAACCTGACAGGCTTATTGCCATGCGGCAGTCTTCCAACCAACCAGAAATGTGAGAATGAGGATTTTATTGGAATTAATGCTAGATCCTTTTTTTTATATAAAAACCTGGGTCGCAACGGGAATCGAACCCGCAATCCCCTAGTTGGTGGACACGCGTATTTCTAACTAGGTCATGGAGGTCGCATTCTGTTATTTTTTTTTTATTAAGGATGAATGTGGGCTTCAGACGTTGAGTGTTGAGTAGGCGGAAAGAGTAGGTTCAGTGTTGAGTAGGATGAAAAGGAGCAGGTCGAGGTTATTTTACACCTATTGAAAGGATAAGTGACGAAAAACTGACCAAACAAATCGGCTATGCAAACACGAGTAGGAGTCGCGGTAGACGAGTATCGATAAATGTGCGGTTAGACCAAGGAGAGGAAATTTCGAAGAAGGCAAATAATAAGTATGAAACAACAAGGGACTGTAAGAGAAGATGTGGATGAGATGAAGAGAGTACGTCGTGAAAGCCTCTTTGCCTACTCTAACAAGGGAATGGCGCAATGGTATGTATGTTAATTTTTCATTATTAATAACTCCGAGGCCTATGAGAAACCCTAAGGACGGCTTATCCTGGAGTCTTATTTACGAATATCTGGTTCTTAACAAACTACCTGAAAAGGTAGAGTAGAGGACGTATTTTTCCGTGGACCCGTGGGGTAGGAATGTAAATATTACCGAATAATTCATTCTTTAATAATATTTCTTTTTCATAGTCAACGTAATAACTTATACTCGTACATTAAAAGAAACGAATTGATGTCAAATCATACCAATAGTGCTTCTATTATATTGTATTACACTTTCGTTCTATACAATACAACCTGGCTGGCTTATTCCTATGTTGAAATATCTTCTGACTAACCAGAATAGAGTTGAAGAGGCCTTAAATGAAAGCCACACTGGAACCGTTTTTTTATTTTAAAAAAGACAATTACTGCCAACGGAAATCGGATCCATAATAATACTTATAAAAGGACAATTTATAAAGCGCCGTTTAGAGAGCAAACTCTCCTGAAGGGCGCTCTAACTCAGGATTCCCCGAGTTTGGAATACAAGCGTCTTACCAACTAGGTCACGGCGTGTTCGAGTATTTGCAGAAGACAAGATTTCTGTTGGTATAACACCACCTTGGAATATGCGTCGCAGATCATTGGTTGTGTCACGAGTTTATGGCCGATGGATTAGAGTTTAATCAGCGCGACATAGATATTAACACTTGACATAAAAACACTGTATCGACCAAACACTAGATCTGAGATCAAGTGTAGCACTATTTTTAGAGATACATTTTTTTTCATTTTACTTATGCCTTCTAGACATAATGCTATATACCGTACAACTTATATTTTTGACAGCTTCAGTTTCATAGTTTGTATTATTTTGAGTAATAAATTAAAGAATGAAATCACTTTGTCACAGGTTTTTTTTTCTAGGGAAGTGGTTATCTATATCCTCAAAATTGTGTTATTTATAATTTACGGTTCGCTTTTCAATATTTGTATTATAAGTGTATTGTGGATAATTAGAAAAAAAAAACAAATAAATGAAAAATACTAATATTAGCGTCTGCTCGACAGAAACACGATAGACTATCCCTCGTTATCGACTATGATTGTCAGCCATCCTGTAAATGGAAGACGCCTTGACGTAAATTGTTTTTTTATGTGCGTGCTTTTGCACTTCAGTTAGCACAGTCTTGACTGATCAAACCTAAAGTTCCGATGGTAAGGAAATCTAAATTCCAAAACGATCGATCGGCAGGTTTAATTTGCTGCAGTCTTTCGTTAGGCAGATATTTTTTTACATAGCGCTATTTTTTGTGTAAATCAATAGCGCTATAAAAAATTATGAATTTAACCTCAAAAAAATCCGTTGTTTAACGGTCTATGAGTAAAATCTGTCTGTATGTGTGAATCCGTCAGGAATCGAACCTTGGACATCCGCTTGTATAAGCGGGAATGCTAACCGTTAGATCACGACCGTCGTCGGAAATGCCCATATTATTTAGAAAATACAATATAATGCGATTTGGATAGTGTTTATCGATCACTACACCCAATGATCCACATAACTTTCGGGATGCATAGTGTCTGCAGATAAATGCCAATGCTTTTGATACTCCAAAGTCGTCACGCTTTATTAACGGTTTCGTTATTTTGAACTAAGGCATTAAAAGGACGCTTAATCTCGGCTTGAGTAAAACTTCCGAGACGTGAAATGTCAAATTTATTTAGTATAGCTGTACCCAGCCACGCGTTGCTGTGGCTCAGTCTGGTTAAATGGAAAAGAAAGAAAAGAGAAAGCACACGTTTCAATTGTGTTTAATTTCACAATGCGTATACAATATTTTTGATGTCTTGTATACAATATTTTTGATGTCTTGTATACAATCTGGGTATACAATATTTTTGATGTCTTTCAGGCACTCTCAGTCTGTCGCGTTTATCACCGTGCTTGCAAATGATCGCGTCACTCCAAGAGGTCAATTCACGATATGATTTGAATTCAAATCAAAGATCGATTGCACTGAAAAAGAAGAAAAATAGTTATAACAAAAACATACAAAATTGCGAAACATTAAAAAACGAACTCAATAATATTGTTAAGTTCGGATACATCTTTGTTCTTGCCGCCAACAATAGCTCACTTAGCCAATCGTGATTCTTATAATTGATTTGAATATAGGGAAATACTTTTTCAAACAATTCCTCTTTTAACGTCACTAAATTGCAGAAGTTATAATCTTCTAACCTTAGTTCTATTACCGTCATTTACAACTGCATCTCGCAAATGAGTCCTAAGACAGTTGACAAATTTGCCCTAATACAACGATCTAACGACGTTCAGTAATTTTAATTATTTTATCGACGTTAATATAAGGGGATCGATTCTAATAAATAGCAAGTTATTTAGGTAAATACATTACAAAAAACTAACAATATTGACATTGTTACAAATCTCCATTACTACATACGATTTGATAGATTTTGAAATATAAACAAAGATACAATTAAATTGTCAAATAATATTTGGTGACGTTTTAATAAAATGTTCGTAATTAGTATTAATTCACAGTGCATCTAGGCCGTGGGCTGCAAAACATCTGTTGTCCCCGTGGCTGGGTTCGCCCTATATTGGTGGGGTGAATCTTGGCCGAAGGGATGCTATTAGATGAGCCCAGACCTTTTGATAGCTTCTGTATATAATGTATTATCTGCAATTTATGTGTTTTAAAAGTGTTATTTAAATATAATCTGGACATACTATGCTGCTATCAATAAACCTATTATTTATTTATGTAACAACGTTCAGTAAGAAAAAAGAAAGTTAAAACATATAAAATTGTGAAACATTAAAAAAGGAACTGAGCAGCATAAAAGTTTGTTTTAACTTTCATTCATACAATACATTAGAAAGTCGGTATAATAAAAATTAGTAATTAAAACGTCAGTTTAGAGAAAACAATTTTTCGATTTATAAAAAAAATCAACAGCTTACCATTTTACAGTTGACAAATTTGCCCCAATACGATGTGCTGGGCTGAAAAAGCTAGGGTGTGGGCTGCAAAACATCTGGTGTCCCCGTGGCTGGGTTCGCCCTATATTGGTGGGGTGTATCTTGGCCGAAGGGATGCTATTAGATGAGCCCAGACCTTTTGATAGCTTCTGTATATAATGTATTATCTGCAATTTATGTGTTTTAAAAGTGTTATTTAAATATAATCTGGACATACTATGCTGCTATCAATAAACCTATTATTTATTTATGTAACAACGTTCAGTAAGAAAAAAGAAAGTTAAAACATATAAAATTGTGAAACATTAAAAAAGGAACTGATCAGCGTAAAAGTTTGTTTTAATTTTCATTTTTTTTGCGATATTTCTACGGGTACTTCTTTCTAATGTACCACCAAATAATTTATTTATTTAATTAATGACATAAAAGTGTCTTTATATACAAATGAACATGTGACAGGTTATACAAGTACTTAAAATTATTGACAAATAATACAACTTTATCTTAAATACATTTTTATTTATATAGATTAACATGAAGTCATTGTTTTAAAATTATTTAATAATTATATCTGTATTAAAGATCAATATATATTATGTATGTATAATACAGGAATAATGTTTCCAGTTTGAGTATCATATCTTTTCCTTTTTACGTCGTAAAAGTACATCTTTTCCTTTTTACGTCGTAAAAATACATCGCTAAAATTTTATCGATTCTAATAAATAGCAAGTTATTTAAAAACTAACAATACTGACTGTTACAAATCTCCATTACTACATACGATTTGATAGATTTTGAAATATAAACAGAGATACAATCAAATTCTGCCAAATAATATTTAGTGACGTTTTAATTAAATGTTCGTAATTAGTATTTTTTTTAAATGAACGATTTTACTTCATATTTTTTAATTTAAATATAATATCAATAACTTACCACATTTATTGAAGTCAATTATCTATTATCTTATCTATATAACTAAAATTTTATATAAATTAAACGTAAATATGATCACAAGTCAATACGTCCCCAAAATGGCGATCTCAGTGAGCACTTTCTTAATTTAATTGCTCAGTGAGATCACCGTCGGTAAAACAGATCGCAATTGTTTCGTGTCTCGACTTATAAAGATACGTAATACATAAAAAATTCTATTATTTATAAAATTAATGATTCAATTTTTATTAAACATAAAATTATTAAATAATTTATTTATAATTTATTTATAATTAATATAGATTTATTTAAGAAGATTAAACGATCGTAAATTCCGAAACGCCGAAAATGATAATCTGACAGCTTATTAATTCCATGTCAAAAACACAGGTTCGCGAAAATATTCATTTCTGAATTAAAATTTTTATTATATACACTGATATATATATATAAATAAAAATCAAAAAACATTTCCGTTGACGAATATTAACTTTACTCAAAATTTCAAAGCGATCGGTAGAGAACTTCCGGAGATAAGCTACCAATAATTAACGAACATTTACATTTTTATTTATATAGATTGTTGCATTCAAATATTTCCTCAAATGATTCGTTCATTTAGTCTAACGATTCTCTTGAACAATAATTGGTTCATTTCAAATACAAATTAAAACGAATATATTATGAATAAGACCATTTATTTATACATGAGAGTGGGAAGTTACATATTAAATAACTAATCTATCGATCGTGGGAAATTGTTAACGAAACAGCGTGTTTAAAATATTAATTTAATATCTAATAAAAGCTTGTATTTTTTACTGTAATTCATTAACGAATCAACCAATATTACTGTAATTAATTAACGAATCAAGCATATAACGCATTCCGTCAACCACCGCTGTGCAGCTCTTTTCGATATATTTTTATTTAGATAACATATTTAGTGATTTTGTAGGATTTGTTTTTGATAATTAAAAGGTGTGTATGCAACAATTCTATTACAGGACTATTTTTTACGTATTTCTCTTTTCTAGTTGGAATATTTACAGCTGTATTCTTTGTTATTCAAGCTAGATTCAATGCCCTGCTTTATTAATTCGAGACCTAGGCATATTGGGACATAATCATACCAAAAGACCCAACACACGTATTACCTGCTCTAAAATAATTAAGTAAAATACATATTGGCTGATATTTCTTGAATGGTATATGATAAAGAAACCATATATGGCTAATTTTAAATGCATGTTTACATTATATTTAATCCCATTTGATTCCAAGGCAAGATTTGGTGGACATATATATATATATATTTTTTTAATTTAAAAAAATATTTTCGAGTATACGAGGGCTGCTACTTAAGTTTTGAGATATGGCAACACCAGTGTAGATACGTCAAATCTGACATCAGAATCGTAAAGTTTTATGTTTTTATTGGTATACGTACTGAGAAAGTTTTGTCATACGAGGGCTATTTGTGTTGTTTACAGTGACTTGAAAAATTCATCTCGGCCAAAAATGGAATTAAATCTTGAACATTTTCGTGCGATGATTTTTTATGATTTTCGATGTGGACTAACTCAATAACAGTGCGCCGATCAACTTGCTTCGACTTTTGGTGATGAAGCACCATCCCGGGTTACTCTGTTTCGCTGGTTTTCCGAATTCAATTGTGGTCGTAGTTCGCTCCAGGACGAATTTCGTGAAGGTCGTTCAAAATCGGCTGTTGTGCCAGAAAACATCGATGCTGTGCGTGAACTGATATTGCAAGATCGTCGTGTGACTTATCGTGAGATTGAGGCATGTTTGGGCATTAGTTCCACTCGCATCCATTCAATATTGCATGAACATTTCTCCACCACGACAATGCGAGCTCTCACATATCTGTTCAAACAAGTGACTTTTTGAGCACTCAAAACATCGAATTGATGGGTCATCCGCCGTACAGCTCTGATTTGGCACCCAATGACTTATTTTTATTCCCGAACATCAGAAATAAATTGTGAGGTCGACGCCAGAAGAAGTGGTTGATGCGTTCAAAACGCATGTGTTGAAGTTACCTCATTCGGAGTGGAAAAAGTGCTTCGAAAATTGGTTCAAACGCATGCAAAAGTGTATTGATCTTCATGGAGAGTATTTTGAAAAACAATAAATTAGTTGAAAACAATATATTTAACTTACTTACAGCCAGCGAAGTATCTGAGAAAACATATTATTCACATATACACCTTTGCTAAAAACAAACCCCAAAATAAACAATAAAGCCATTTTCGATGATAAATATTTGTTTTTACTTGTATGTCTCAAAACTTAAGTAGTAACCCTCGTATTATAAAAAAAATCGTTCGGGCTTTTTTTTATCAATTCCTATAAAGTTACGTATCATTGAGTCTATTTAAAGAACTTAAAAATTATATCATATACTATTCAGGAAATATAACCTATTATGTTTTTACCAATTTTTTTTTATTTGGCTTATCATAACAGTTTTTTTTGTGTTCTATATAGGTACAAATTGTATAATAATGCAATAAAGAAAATATAAAGGCATAGGTGGAAAAAGTGTGTTGAGTTGGCAAGAATTAACTCGATTGCCTTTTGAGTTAAGATTTTTTGTGAAACATGAATGAAACTGTTGGATAAAATGAAAGTCTGATAAAAACAGCTTGGGCATACACATATGTTTGACGCATGTACTTGTTTTTGATACATTGATACATGTGTATATATTTGTTTGATATTTTTATACGTATATACTTGTAGAACGAATGAATAAAGAAAGGCTAACAAAACGAATATATAGTACAAATGTGAGTAGAAGGCCATGGTACGGGATGCTCAAAGAAAGCGTGGTTGGATCAAATGAATTATACTATACTTTGAAAAAAGGCAACTTCAAAAATCAGAGAAATCATAAGAGTTTCTGCCGATGTAGAATATATGCAGGATGCGCGTGTTTGTCGAGGTATAAAAGTCTGACGTTCTGTCTTCTCTGCTACCCTGACAGGAAATGGCGTGATGGTATGTATATAGTTATTTTTGACAGCATATTGTATGAAATATGTTAATTTTTGATATTATATATTATTATCTTAGCATCTTGTATTTTTGTAAAAAAA
The DNA here is from genome assembly GCA_949825065.1 of Odontocerum albicorne. NCBI lineage: Eukaryota > Metazoa > Arthropoda > Insecta > Trichoptera > Odontoceridae > Odontocerum > Odontocerum albicorne. The sequence continues at coordinate 14,506,373 of OX463857.1, forward strand.
TATTAAAATTGTTCAAATCGACCGTAAATGAATATGGTAAATAAATGTACATATTTGTATTTTTGTGTTTTCCATTAAGAATTCAAACCAATTTCACTAAAAATTCCCGTTTCCCCACGAACATTGTTTTTGGAGTTCGTTGTTCTAGTCAAATAGTCTTGCGTTTTAAGCATTTCTTGATAGCATCTCTGTGTCGGACACTGAATTTACCATTCTTCGTGTCGTGAGAATTTATGAACCGCCCTCAACACCGATTCCCATTATTCGAAAAAACGCTAAGAGATATTTATCGCCATTGCTTTGTTCCACCATTCCTAGATACGAAACGCCACCTATCCCATACCCTAATTTTTCGGAGTCCGTTGAGCTCTGTCTGGACGAAACTACGCAGTAATTTGTCCCCATACTTTATGCATGTTAGTTCTTACCTCAACCCTTAAGTGCTATTACTTTTTTATAGACATTTAAGTTTTGCTCGCACCATTAATTACAATAATAAACGTTATCTTACTTACTCTATTTTTATATAATATATCTAATAGTTATACGATAATAGTATTTTACGTTTTTTTACGCTTTAAAGTTATACGATAATAGTTTTTTTAACGATCTATCGCGGTATTATTTGCTTAATGTATTTACTTCTAATATATGTGTAGGTCCAATAAAAAAATTGAAAAAGAAAGCTAGCAATAATATTTACAATCTGAGACAAGGGAATAGCGAGAAGTGAGAAATTTTTGGAATACTTCACAAAGGCATTACACGTATGATAAATGACTGATGGGAACGTAAACTGTATGGTGAGGAGTTGATAGAGATGCTTATGATGTGATTGTTGAAATTATGATGAAGTTGATATTGTGTATGTGATAGCTTAGGATTTAAGTGAATGCAGAGTGTTAAATAATTTCAGGTGTTTTTATTATTGACAAATATATTAAATTTGTGATTAAGAAATGCGGCCACGTCGTCACAGGCCTTCCTAGCGAAGTGGTGTTCTATATCCACAAAATGGACGGTTTATAACATTGTTATGTACTTAAACTCGACGGTGCGGCTTTATACTAGAACGATATAAATTGTAAAATATGTATTTTGTTACTTTATTTATTTTTATTTTTTTATTTATTTACACATGACAAGAAATATACATAATTTGCGAAAAAAACAACAGGTAATTTAATTTGGACATACAATTTTAATGGATCTGGGTTTGTTGCCTTTGATTTGTCGTGTCCCCGGGTAACTAGGCTTTTGCCTGTATCTTGCTGAGGATATTTATCATGAAAAAATAAATCGATACTTCTTTCCGATTTTCGATTACACAAAAAACCCGTTGCACATTCTTATCAACCTGACAATCAGTGACACTCAATCACAACTCAATTACAACTGGAAACATCATATGAAATAATATATTGGGTGTTAACATAAGTTGTGTCCGTTTTTTTTCCAATTTAAAAATGAGCACCAAAAGTAAAACAAAATGGTAGAGGCTATACGTCATTCGAAAGAAAATTTTCTGCTCTACAATATATTGTGTTTGCTTTTAAGTTACATATATTATTTTATTTGATTACAAGCCTTTAAAATGGAATGTCAAGTAGACGAAAGAGAGCATTTTCAACACCTCCTTCTGTTCGCGTTCAATCGAGGGAATAAAGCTGCCAAAGCTGCTCGCGATATTTGCGAAGTGTACGGTGAAGATGCTATGAATGAAAGGACAGCTCGTCGATGGTTTTTACGTTTCAAAGACTGTAATTTCGACCTAAAAGACATGGACCGTTCCGGACGACCAGTGGACTTCGATGAGGACCGCTTAAACCATATTATTCATGAAGATCCCCTTTAAACAAGGGGCTTTTGAAGGATTGTAATCAAATAAAATAATACATGTAACGTAAAAGCAAACACAACATCTTGTAGAGCAAAAAAATTTCTTTCGAATGACGTGTAACCTTCACCGTTTTGTTTTACTTTTGGTGCTCATTTTTAAATTGGAAAAAAACGGACACAACTTATGTTAACACCTAATACTTTTGTATAAATAAATTTATATAATATTTATTATAATTTTGAATAGTAAAATATGTTTATTTTTTTATCAATTTGTGTATCGTTTCACGCAACTTGTTTTGATTTTTGGAATACATATTTTAAATCTTTTAAAATTATTGGGTTCGATTCCCGACTTTTAAGGAAATTCTGGTCTTTAACCTTTCAGGGTCGTATGCCTAAAACATATTTTCAGTCCCAGGGACGTATAATTTTTTTTTATGGAGATAGAGGTAAAATTGATATTAATATTTTATATAAGGTTTTGACTAATAGTATTGGTCTTTTCGAAGAAGATGCCATATTGATTGTGCCTCAAAAATAAAAAAATCTATATCATAATGCAAATAATGTAATAAATAACGCAAAGTAATCAGGCAAACTACTTAAACGTAAATATAAAAGAAGATTGCAAATTATAATGCCAAAGAAACTCCTACTCGAGCAGTTGGCAGTAACGCACTGAGTAACATAAATATAAAACTCCGAGAAAAAAAATACATACTTGGAAATATACCCTAATACCATAAACATCATTCTTTATGGGACTTGAATGTATCAAAAATTGAAATCGTTTGCGAATGCCGACAGTTAGTCATATACCGACAAGTATTGGGTTGATGCAAAAGTAATGATCGTTTTTTACATGTACAATTAAACATTTTTTTTTAGATTTGTAATATTTATTTAATCAATTTTATAATTTCCATCAGTTCTTATAACCTTCTCCCATCTTTCTATCAACTTATTAATACCATTAGTGTAAAATTCCGTGGATTTTGATGCGAAAAATGTAGTAAGGGATGTTTTTACCTGCTCTATTGTATCAAATTTTTTATCATTTAAAATTTTTTGCAGCGATCGTAATAAATGAAAATCGGAAGGAGCAAGATCTGGACAATACGGTGGATGCTTGATAACATCCCAATTCAACTCATTTAGCTTGTATTGGGTCATCAAAGCCACATGTGGTCACGCGTTGTCGGGATGAAACACTACCCCTTTTCTGTTTACCAATTCTGGTCTATCATTTTGAAGGGCGATGTTCAATTTGGATAATTGCTGACAATATCGTTCTGTTGTAATTGTCTGATTGCGTTCCAAGAGTTCAAAATACACAATACTCTTACAATTACACCAAACACAAAGCATTACTTTTTTTTATGGATTTCGGCCTTCGAAGTTGTTAATGGGGCTTGTCCAGGTATAGCCCAATGTCTTTTTCTTGTCACGTTGTTGTACACGACCCATTTCTCATCTCCTGTTACCAAACGATGCAAAAAAGATTCATGTTTTTGTCTCGCACTCAAAGCAAAGCACGTTGAAACATGATCCAATAAATTGGCAGCCGACAATTGATGAGGTATCCGAACGTTGTACCGCGAAACCATCCCCATACGCTTCAAATGTCTTAATACGGTTGTTTGGTTGACTCCCATCATCGACGCGATCTCCCTGGTGGTTGGACGTGGATTTGTGTCAATTATGACTTTTAACTTGTTGTCATCAGACTTCAATGGCCGCCCGGTACGTGGTTTATCAAATAGTGAAAAATCCTCAGATCGGAATTTTGTAAACCATCTTCGTACCTGTCGAACTTTGATGACATCTGCTCCATACACGTCGCAAATGTTTTTGGTTGCCACACTCGCGGTATTGTCTTTACGGAATTCATAAAGTAAACAATGACGTAAATGCACTTTATCGACCGACATTTTGAAAAAATACAAGGGCTTTTCACTGTACTCTGGCCAGGCCAAAACTGAATAGAAAGTAGAGGGAAAGCATCCTTTATACAATGGAATCATTTAAAAGAAGATACTATTCATCATTTCTTACCTGGGATTTTTTTTACCTGGGATCATAAAAAACGATCATTACTTTTGCATCAACCCAATAGTTTTGAAGTCATATACCGACAAGTAGTTTTGAAAAAACGATAAATTGAACATTTGACGATTTCTTCGAATGAAAAAGTATTTACAACTAAAGTTTGAATCTATTTATTTTATAGTAATTAAGTTATTTAAACGAAATCATTAAACTATTGCTCTTATAAATAGATGATAAAACAGGGCACTCTTTTCGTCCATCCTTGTGTGGGATTTTTGGTGCGCGTGCGGTGCACGTAATACGTCCTTGTGGGGAGTTTTGATGCGCGTGCGGTGCACGTCATACGTGCCTGAAGGGTTAATTAAACGACGCTATATAAATTATATTTTTTTATTAGGATTGTTATATACATATTACGAATAATTTACAATATTTAGTTAATTGTAATAATTAACACATTCGATTTTAATTTTTTGTTGTTTGTTTCAGGTATGCAACCATTTCGCGTGATTTTGCAATAAGTTTTACAAGGGACGAAACTAAATCGAACGATATTATATTGTAAGTAGAAATTTTAATTTTAATATAATTTTTTTTTCGAAGTTGTAACCACCGGGCTGAAAGACAGTCGTCTGGTCTTACAAAGTAGGATGCGGAGGTCGTCAGTAATAAGGCGATGATAATAAAATTCTACATCTTATACAATAAAATGTGTATTTAAGATTTATTTTCAACCTTCGAAAGTACGATCATAGTATAACTTCATACCAGAAGGCATTGAACTAGTTGATTGTTAGAAATAGACGCCAAGGTCACATACTGTCTCTATTGCATAGTATCCTTAACTGTCCCGCCTCCCCTTATCTCGCCGAAAATTTTCAGCGTCTTTCCAATCATGGATTACCGCTACGCTCAAACAGAGATTGTCTATTGGCCTTTCCAGTTCACCGCTACTCTTTTTTTACGTCCTCCTTTACTGTCCATGCAGTGAGACTCTAGAATCAGTAACAAACCAATATAAGACTCGCTCCGTCCTTGGCATGCTTTAAGAAGCGACTGAAAAAACTCTTAATTTCTAGTCAGTAAAATAACGTGTTTCATTCCTGATTTTACCTTTCCTCTTACACCATCCCTTCCTTTCCTTTTGATTGATGATATCTCACTTTATATGAAAAATAATGTTCGGATGACTGGCCGTCTTTGTGGGGTTCGTGGGCATGTTCTTACGTATATGTTTATGGATTTCGTGGGGATGGATAGCCATTTGAATGATTTATGCGACCACGTAACTTGCTTCATTTAATTTTGTCTCGTTGGTTGGAACAGGTTGCCGCCTGGCAATAATCCCGCCAGATTGTATTTGCAATAAAAGTGTTAAATAAATAAATATAAAATACTTTTTACGCCTCTGACTTGTGCCAACGGCCAATAAATAAATTGTTGTTCCGAATATTTCGTTTATTCCTATTGTAAGAGATCAACGGCATATTTTCTCTCTCGCCACTAAAATGTTCAAAATTTTCCATAATTTCCTTACGATTTCCATGCCTCGTCTTGATTTTTATAGCGCTATCGCCGAGAGAGAGAAATAGCTTTTTCGCTAATTGGAACCTGCCCAATTCTTATACGAATCGTGTTGCCAGCGAAAAACATTTTATAATATTTTTCTCCAATTCATTATGGGGGACGATTAAAAGTGAGAATACCCAGCTCTAGGCTGCTGGAATAAATGGAATCGGGTGTTTTTAATTAAATTCAGATTTCTCCTTCTGGTGTTTACACTGGAATCAAATTAGAAATTTTATTATCCGGCCTACGTCTAGCGCCTCGCACTCCGCTGTCGTTGCTTTTCAAGTATTCGACTTATAATTTCTTTGGCAGTTTTTTTTTCGATTTGAGAATAATGTCTTATGTATTTGAAGATTGTATTTTCCATTTAAATTTTTTCTCTAAATTAACGATGTTTATTCAGTAAAGACGAAAATAAATTATAAATTAATTACATACATACATATCATCACGCTGTGTCCCTTACGGGGTAGGCAGAGATAAAAATCTGCAAGCGTTTCTATCCAACCATACAACTTTCGCCTCTTCCACATTCATACATATCGGCATGCACTTCTTCCATAATTCATACTCCTTACTTGACCCTCTTTCAAAATCTCGTCCATATGGTCTATCCACGTTTTCCTGGGTTTATTTATCCCACGCACACCTTGCACTTCTTCTTTCTTCATCTTACTTAAAACATCTATTTATCCATGCATTCATTTCTGATGTCTTCATTCCGTCTTCTTTCAAACATTGACTCGAAAAATTGATTCGATATTTATATTGTAGAAGTCCATTTTTAAACAGAATGATTTAACACTTAAATGTGGAAAAATCTATATACGAGTAAATGTACTTAAATTAAAGTGACAAGTTTCACTTTACAAAATAACTTGTGCTTTTGTAAAGCGAAACAGGCATTGTCAAACTGTAATTTGATTTCAGATTTATTTCACATTAAAGTGTTAAATTGGATCAAGTATTTTAAGGGATTGAATGCCAATGTCCAACTTGACCAAGAACCCTAAATTGTCACAACTAGTAGCATTTCAATGATAGTAACTGATCTGGAGATAGTCAGCTCCCTTGTTTGATGTAATAAATTTAGACGTTTTTTTATTTTTTTTATAACAATACATTTATATATGTATTTACGACCTCCACGACCTAGTTAGTAAGCCGATGTCTCCTAACATGGGAGTAACGAATGGGAAGAAAATGTAAAAAGTCAGAAAAATCGTAGGAATTGTATGAAAAGGCGTATGGATGTAAAGGAGACAAAGGGTATGTATCGCGATAGGAAATTCTGGCACACTGTCCTCTCTGACACGATTATGTTGAATGTATTTTTAATTTATTTGCGATATGCTATAATCCGTAGCGCCTTATTGTTAAAGATAAGATGGTTTTAGTGTCGTGATTCGTCGCAAATTTAGATAAGATTTTTATCACTGAACATCTCAACGTGGATTTTTCGCGGCTTTATTTATATTTTCCCGTCTCTTTTATCTCTTTATTGTCATGTAAATTACGCTTAAAATGTCAAAATTATTCAAGGATCATTATTGAAGAGACCCTATAAACGTATACAAATTGATTATCTAAAGGCTCGTAGTCACGATCCGAAAATCGAATGCAAATTTTCAAAGAATATTATATACTTTTGTAGAACTCATTTTACTATTAATTTTGTGTAAGGTCACCTCAAAAGGATATTCTATTTTTCTTCCTCTTAATTTATTATTTCATTACTTTTATAAATTAATTTTGTTTTTTTATTATTCACGAATAGGACAGAATAAGAAAACCTTCTGTTCCAAATAGTAATTAATTAAAAATCGCCGACAGGTTCATGGATTGTCACTTTTATTTACCACCCTAAACTGTACGGCCGCCCCTTAATATTTGGTCGAAAATGTTCAGGGCCTCTTCGATCATGGACGCTACCCTCAAGCAGAATTTGCCTTTTTCATTTCTAGTTCATCGCTTCTCCTTCACGTCGTCCTTTACTATCCATTCCCGCTGACTGAAACCGGTTACCGGCAACCGCAAGTCTTACCCTCGTTGACTTTGTTCAAACAACGACTTAAAAAAATTACATCTCTTCAATGACGAAATGTGTTTATCCATTGATCTTGTTTTCTTATCCTTTCCCATTTTCCTTCTCCTTTCTCCGACTTTGTTGACATTTGTAAAAATGTTTTAATGTGTTTTTCATTCGTTTTTGAATGCTTGAAATATGTTGAAGTTTTCTTTTTCTGTTTGAAAATAATGTTCTTAATTTTTTTAAATTACGTAATCTCCCAGCAATTGACACTAATCTGCGTAACCCCTCTGTGGTTGGTTGAAAGAGATTGCTGTATGCCAATACATTCGCCATTTGTATATTTTAAAATTTAGTGTCTTAATATATACAAATTCCCTTTTAATAATATTAGAATACCATACACATATATCCGGCCAAAAGTAGGCATCATTTATATTATAGATCCCACATTTTCCGTTTGTTGAATATTTCGTTGTATTCAATATAAATACATAAACGAGTAGTAAATGCAGAAATAGAACTGAAAAAATATTTTTGCTTAATGTTCCTCAAATATTTCCTCAAAAAAATGTTTTCCATCAACTAAAATTCTATTTTTCATGTGTTCTTTTTTCTATGATATGATGGCGATTAGTCCTTAACTGTTGAAAACTCATAAAAATGTGGGAATGAAACTTGACTTTCATTTGGAAGAGTTGCATCAACGTATGCAGCTTAGTAGTCCGTTAGTATTGCAATTGGATGAGGTGCATCCACACAGGATAGGGGTGAGTCTTGCCTTATTGGATTAAGGGGTAATTACGGCTTATTGGTTGGCATGCACTGCGGTTAGTTCAATGATTTCTACCTTTTAGGATGTTTGCTTCAATGAATTCTTTTCAATACGCCATTTCCCGCCTCAGACGTTCGTTACCGCTCTTGAGCTGCACCATCAGCCAGTGAAAAAATACTTCTTTATCTCCCATAATCTAGAACTAGAACCCCCTGCTTCTAGTCCTCAGGCACTGCACACAAATTCAACGACTCGCGGAGATAATCCGTATACAATTTTCTCTGACCTCCAACCAGCAGTTTTCCGTATAAGACGCGTTTTGGTAGTATGTGGTCGTCCATGCGGATGACATGGCCTATCAACCTCAACCGCATCTCTACGAGCATATCCTTCATATCATCACGTTCATCTCGTGGATGCCACGCCTCTAAATTATATCTAATTTTCATTTGGTAGATAATTTGAGATAATAAAATTAAAGAAATCTTCGATTGAGAACCATTGGAGTGTGATGCCTAAGTTACCAGCGATATTGTTAGTGGCATTACCCCATTGGGAGTCTATACAGTAGCGCTCCAATGGACTACATAGTTAGCAGAGGCGGGGAATCAGTACACAATAGGTTTATATCATAATAATACAATTTATCGATGAATTGTAAAGCGCTGTTTTGTGATAACATATCACCTCAAGAGCACCGTGTTTTTCAATTTATGAAAGCTTATAAACGTCGCTAAATGAATTCAGTCGGAATAGGGTCTGAATTCAGGGTATGAAAACCAGATTTATAATTATGAATAAGTCTACTGTCCACCATAGTATTGGCACTGGCAATTCTGAGTTTGGTATTTGGGAAGATATATTATCCATCAAATAATGCTGCAGGACAGGGGGGAATGGAGGAGAAGAGTTCAAATTGCTGCAAACCAGTCTTAGGACTGCAACCACGGAAGGAATGCTGCAGTAAATTAAGTACATTGGTGCTCGCTTAGAAAACCTCGAGACATTTTGAAGAGCTTCTGCCACTGTGGTCAACACTTGACTGACTTGCTTAAATATTGTAGTGTATTACACTTTGGTTGTATACAATACAACTGAGCCGGTTTATTGTCATGTGGTGATCTCTTCTAACCAAACACCGGGTTCGAAGCTGGGCCACGGGCTTAATAAAATATTTCTAAGGGACGACAAAGTTGTCATAACCAAAGTTGGGAAAATGTTTAGTTATTAGAAACGTTAGTTGGATTAATTTGATAATTATTTATTTTCATAATTTATTAATTTAAAATGATCTTAGAAATAAAAACTGAGTAAAACGAGAGAAAATTATTTACATAAATAGAGACCCGTAATATTTGACAATTTCTAATGCCAACTAAAAACGTCGGGTGAACGGCTAATGAAGATGTGTAAAATGTGATGTGATGGGTAGACAAAGGAGTCTCTCATCGACTGATCAATGAGAACGACCGTGTTTTGAAAGAAACTTGGTTTTTTCACGATTTACATTTATGTATGGTAAAAAAAAAACACTTTCAAATGTCTTCTTCATAGTGTTAGTCCGCCTCTTTTATTGGTTTCTTCCCCCTTGCATTTTTCTCAGTAATAGAGTTTATTAGTCTGCCTGGGAGCCGTCCATTCCCTCATTATTGCTTCGAGTAGCTCACAGAACGGATTCATTAGAAAGTCATCTGCGATATTGCGTCACCAAGTCTCAATCTATCCGAGTTGAATGGCGCGCTGATGGAGTTTCTCTGCTTTTACTACAGCACGCATGAAAATCAAAACAGGGAAACTTTCTTGGACAGATGAATGCCAATATTTCTATTGAATGTCATCATAGACCTCCATGACCTAGTTAGTAAGACACTCACCTTCCAACCATGAGGGTACGGGTTCGATTCCCGTTGGAACCCAATTTATTTTGTCTGGTTTTCATTTAAGGCTTCTTCGCCATCTTTCTAGTTTATTGGAAGAGTTTGCCACATGGCAATACACCCGTCATGTTTACAGCGAATGTGTAATATTACCTTGATCAAAAAGTTTTAGGACTTGATTCATAAAATCGAAAATACAAGTTTATTCATCAAATTCGATATGGTCCCCTTCAAAGTACTCCCCATCGACTGCAACGCACTTACGCCAGCGCTTGATCCAATCCTCGAAACACCGCTGGTACTCAATTTTCGGTATGTCCATCAGAGCCGTCTTCGATTTTTTCATGACATCCTCTCGAGTGCTGTAACGCGTTCCGCGAAGCGGTTGTTTAAGTCGGTTGAACAGGAAAAAGTCGCAGCCAGATCAGGTGAATTCGAAGGCTGCTGGATAGTATTCGTGTTGTTTTTGGTCAAAAACTCATGGAAATCATGTATTTCGCGATTTCAACGCGGACATTTTTTTTTTACATGAAATTGAGGTATTTCTGCGACTGAGTTTTGCAGCGACACGCCTGAGGCCCAAATCATTGACCAAAATGTCTTGAGCGGATCCATAAGTGATGTTCAAGTCCTCTGCCAGCTCGCTGATGGTCAATTTGCGGTTTTCGGCCAACATTTCTTTGATTTTATCGATGTTTTCATCGGTTTTCGATTGCCACTGCGTTCGTCATCCTCGACCGACTCACGACCACTTCTGAAGCGTTCGTGCCACCAAAAAACACATCTCCAACATTTCCAAGGTCTGCGGACCGTTAAATTCGTTTTTCACACAAAATTTAATGCAAACTCGATGCACAGTTGATGCCATTTTCAAACTTGTACTATAAAATATCGAAAACACGCACAAAGGTAGATGTACTCAGTACAGCGTAACTTTTACAAATGTCAAGCTATGACGCTGAAATTTGGAGGGAAGTGTCAATGATAGATGTGGTAATCTAACAAAAAAAAGAATTCCAATCGGGTGACTGACAGCGCCACACGGTGGCCGGTCCTAAAACTTGGATCAGGGTAGTACAATATAATAACAACGTATGCGAAATGAATCGAGTTGATTTTAACTCATGATGGTGTTATAGACTTATCACGTCATGCTTCTTGCGGGGTAGACAGAGATAACATATATCCATACTTTTGTTTCCAAGTTCACAAATTTCGCCTCTTCCACTTGCATACATCTTGTCATTCACAATACTGTTATAAAAATTTGTGGGTTTACTATATTATTCATTTTACATTTAAGTTTGTGATTACTGGAAGCGTGGAAAGATGACGTACAGGAGGAAAAATCGTAATGCGTTTGACTGATCAAGCGAGAGACGCAACTGAACTATTAAAACCTTAACAACTGCCCTTCGAGGCCGCGGAATGGATGGAGGGAGATGAGTCGTCAGAGGTTATCATGGTAGTCACGATGCCCAGTCCTGAGCTACACAAGTTGAAAAAAATATGCATTCGCGAATTTTTACTATCGATTCCATCGTCTGCTGGTAATAAAACGCCTGCGGTTGACCGATTGGTACGCCTTACGGCCGTAAACCCACTGAGTTTGACGACACCAAGCATGCCATCAAAATCTAATCATTAAATTCTTGAAACTTGTTAAGACTACGGAAATTGTCGAGAATATGTTTTTAAACATTAAAATATGGTATGCAGTTCATATGCTAAAAAATGTATACATACTCTAGTAAATCCAATAATTATTGGATTTATTATAATTAACTGTCTTCAAGTATAATGTAACATATGATATTATTAATAATAATAGTGTAAATAATTATTAATAATCATTGTTAAGTTTCTTGATTGATTTTGTTACGGATGCACAGCTTCCTTTTATACATTTCATTTGGACTCAACAATACGTGTACAACAATACAATTCACAAAATATTCTGTTCATTGTCACACAGTGAAGAACAAGGTATTGTCAACATGGTAAATATAAATAGACCCACAAACCAACAATAATAACATGAGTAGATTGTATGATATTATTAATAATAATAACAGGAGAAATTCGTGCAAAGTGGATAAAAAAAAACAATTTATAATGCGCCGTTTAGTAGTCGACTCTCCTCAATGGCGCTCTAACTCGGGATTCGAACCCGCTTTTCTTGACATTAAAAATATTACAAAAAAAATAATGTTCAGTATAAGAATAGAAAGGTGTTGGCTGTATCCATTAGATTAGGAACTTTTCCGCACCCTGCATACATTTATAAAAACATATTTGTTAAGAAAACCTCAGCAAAATTCCCAAGAGGAGGCGAATTATAAAGAACCTGTAGTTCTTGCGATATGTGACGGCTTTAGGTGGAGTGTAGCGTATGTGTGTAGCGTTCATATTCAATAATAAATTTTGATTAGACTTTCTAAAAATGGTTATGTTGTGTTCGTGTGCTTTTTAAAGCTGCACATGCCACCTTTACTCGTATTATACACCTACGAGGGTGGTCCGATAAGTACTTAGCCTACAAAAGAATAACAAAAATTTTGGAAAAGTGGCGATTTATTTCTCAACATAATCTCCTTTGAGTTCGATACACTTGACCCAGCGATGCTCCAACTTCTTTAACCCGTCTGAAAAATACGTTTTCTGGAGGTCTGCAAAGTAGGCCTCCGTGGCGGCGATAACCTCCTCATTCGACTCAAATTTCTGCCCGGCGTGTGACTTTTTCAAATTTGGAAACAAAAAGAAGTCGCACGGGGCCAATTTGGCCGTGGCGACGGTGGAGGTGTGAGCCGGTGCGTTGTCATGATGGATGAGCACTTTTTTCTTCGCCAAATGGGGCCGTTTTTTCTGCAATTCGGCGTCGAATCGGCCCAATAATTCGGCATAGTAGAGCCCTGTGACCGTTTTGCCCTTCTCCAGGAAGTCGATATAGATCACACCTTTTGAATCCCAGAAAACGGTGGCCATCACCTTTCTGGCCGATAGGACAGTCTTCGCCTTCTTAGGGGCACGTTCGCCGGGTGAAATCCACTGTTTCGACTGTTCCTTGGTCTCGGATGTGTACCAGTGTATCCATGTTTCGTCGACGGTCACGAAACGACGCAGAAACTCCTTCGGATTACGCTTAAACATCGTCAAACACTACTCTGAAGTGGTCTCACGGTTGCGCTTGTTGCTCTTGCGATAGTGGTGCCATCGGGCGGTGAGGCTAAGTACTTATCGGACCGCCCTCGTATAACTGAAACAGCATAACGAATTTGGCTTTTTATTTATGAAAAGTTAATTATATAATTTGTTTGAGGCTCTATGACATTTTTAATAAAAATTCGGTGTAATTGAAATATTTCTCAGTAAAGCAAACATAAACCATAAATAAAATGTATCAATTCATTTATATACTATGCAACAATAATATAACTGTTGTAATAGCAAAACAAACACTTTAACACGTTCACTGCGTCGAACACGGCTCCCGTGTCCATACAAAATAGCCTTGAATGTTGAGTGCACTCATAAACGTCTCCCGATAAGGATTCGTCACCGGTTTCATGTGTTTTGAAGACACGAAGGAATACACTTGTATATGATGTTTAAATAGAAAGTAGAATTGGATTTTTAACAAAGTGATGGGTTTTCGAAAATTCGCGAATTTTCAGCATCTCTGTATGACATTTTATACGCAGTGAACGTGTTTTAAATTGACGAAAATAAGATATTGTTTGTTTGATTTAGCAATTCTACACGTGTTTTGCTTATAATTTAGTGTTCTACTCATGAGTTTTATTACTTGTCTAATATTATCACGCGGTGTGATACTTATTACATTACATTGTTTTATGATGATATATGTATGCTTTATTTAATGTATCAAATTCATGATATATGTTTTATTGAATGTATTAAAATATTTATTTATAGAAATACATCCAAAACACACTATGCTTAACGCCAATGGTTTTCAAACTTTTTCGTTTCACGGCACCCTTAGATATGTTCACGTCATCCTTATAAAAACTTGCCAATTAGTATCGTTCACTAAGACTAAAGGACAGTTTATGTAGCACCTTTTTTCAAGCAAATTATCTTCAATAGCCCCGCCCCTTCTTCAACTAACTCAGGAATCGAACGCATTCTTATTGACAGATAAAAAATGTAGCAAAAAAGAAACAAGTTAAGTGTGAGGATAGGAAGGCGGTGGTTGAGACCATTTGATTGGGCATTTCCCAGTATTTGATTATATTAAGAAAACATTTTTGGTAAGAAAATCGCAGAAAACTTTCAGACGAACTACGAATAAACTTTTGTAGATTTTCCGATATGTGTATAACTCTTTCATTTTTAGGTGGAGGATAGTTTATGTGTGCTGTGTTCATATACGAGTATAACCATTATTCTTAATGAAACCCCAAAAAGGGGGTCTTCAAGTGTTTCTTGAAGTTGCATACATCATGGTGCCAAGAACGGCAAAATACTAGAAAAACTGGTGTCGGATATTTTACTACTTCATGTTTTATGAATGCGCTTCTAGCTATTTCTCATTTGTAGGTATAATATTTTATCCCCTCTTTAAAAAAAAAATAGCGGACGACACACATCCATACTTGTCCTACACAGAAGTGGTTAATCCACATGTACTGAAGACCCAGTTCCCCATCTCTCTTCTAGGCGAACGGGATGTTTTTTTCAATCAATCAACAACACACAGAAGTGTTATGCGCGATGACTCTTCAAGATTGTAATAAAGCGGTAGCCTGTGTTTGCTGATTGCAGTCTCACTACGGAACAATTGACCCAGTGAACGAAGTCACTAGAAACGTTTTATCGAATCAATATATTTCTGGTTGTCTGTAGTCACTTTTATGATTTTACAATTCAATTCGGTTTCGGTAAAACGATTACAGGTTCGCATTTCGTTTATGTTAGGTTCTAGCTCTTCCCTGTACGAGTATATACTCGTGTGTCGTGAGGCTACTTACAACCAAAAAAATTATATCTCTACGAATTGGTTATTTTCAAACCAGACACGTTACAAACATTTGCTGACAATTATTTTATTGGAGCACATGCTAATATTGCTTTATTTATTTAATAACTGTCGACGCCATCATCTTAGTTTGGGTGGATTGCCTATTAATAATAAAAAAACCGTCGATGTCGACTTCTATATAAATTCATACAATCTTTGTATTCAATTAATTGTATGGATTATTCTATTATTTTTAGGGACTCTGCACTTTCAGAGACATATACACGTACACATCTTATTTACTTGATATTTTTACACATAAAATATTCAAGTATGCTCTTTCGATATTTCAAATAAAGCAAAAAGGTATTTTGTGGGTTAGATCGGGTATGATTGTAAGCCTTCTTCTTGATGGAAAATGTCTGTATGAGTATTATTGGTTCATAATGTGCAAGTAGTTTTACTTCAGCAAGCACACAGTCTTGACTGATCAAACTCCAAGTAACGATGGCAAGGAAACTTTCTAGACGATCGGTAGGTTTAATCTACTGCACACTTTCGTTAGGGAGGGGTTTTACTCAACGATAGTTTTATGTTGCTCATTAACACTAAGAAATTGTGATAATCAGCTATATGCTTACATAAGAACCATCTCCATATCGGGTAGACAGAAAGGACAGAGCGCCAGACGTTCCTATCGCGACACATATCATTATTCTCTTCTACATCCATAACACCTTCTCATATAACTTCTTCGATTTTTCAGACTTTCTACGTTTCCTTTTTCAGAATATCATGCACTTGATCCAACCATACTTTCCTTGGTATTCCTTTAACATGCTTTCCACTCATATTTCCACTATATATCTGTTTTGTTAGTCTTTCTTATTTTATTCGTTCCATATGCCCAAACCTTATCTGCGTGCTCTTCTTCATCTTACTAAACACATCAGCTTTCATTTCACATTAATCCTGAATCACTTTATTAGCTACAGAAAATAACCTCAGTGAGATACAGGCAAAAGTCTAGTTTACTGGGGATACGACAGATGAAAGGCAACAAACCCAGATACATTAAAATTGTATGTCCAAATCAAATTACCTGTTGTTTTTTCGCAAATTGTGTATATTTCTTATCATGTGTAATAATAAATAATAAATAAATAAAAAGAAAAACGTAATTCATATTTAAATAGTCTAAGAGTAAAACCAGTTCGGAATTAAATCCCCCGGAAAACTGATTTGGGACGCTCGCTTACTTAGCCTGAATACTAACCGTTACACCACGGCTGTTGACGAACTCAGCTTCGCAAAGTGTAACATTTAAAGACTTTTAAATGTTTCACTTTGCGATGCTGATATAGAATGTAAGGGGGTATTAATCCAAAACTATGTGTAAAAGTAACAGACTTCGATTCGAGGCACTATCAAACTGTTTCTTTTGTTTTTCGAGGTTTCCATATACAAATCTTACCTGTTCAATCAATCACAATTGAAAGCACAAAAATAAACGAATGAGCCACATGATGCATGAGCAAGTTTTTGTTTATCTCATTCTACGAGGAAAATAATTGTTTCCAGCGTTGCGGACAAAGATAGATTGCTTTCGGTGCTTTTGCCATGATTGAGCACTTTATTTAGCGGCCTACGGGTACATTCCGTTGAGATAAATTGTTATTTATTTTTTGCTAAGTTATAAAAAGGGTTATTTAATTGAAATGTGTGTATATATATACACACTCATGTATAATAGTGGCATCTATGAAATGGCAATGGGCAGGATACGTAGCGAGAATCTCAGATTCCCGATGGACGTCCGAAACAATTCAAGAGTACCCAAGAGGCATAAAGAGGCCCAGAAGAAGACTGAAGGTATGCTGGATATATGAAATCAGGAAGCGTGGCAGCATCACATGGTACCATCGAGCAAAAATCGAACTATTTGGAGTCAACTTGGAGAGACGTTCATCCGGCAGTGGATTGACCCTGGTTAATAATGATTATATAAAGAGGTGCATGGCTACGATGTAACGCTCTAGACTTTCATGCGGAATGTCACCGGTTTGAATCCCGCGCTGTGCTACTTCCCTCCAATGACGGACCTAGTATTCGAGGGTATAATGATACCTATGACTTCGATCATATCTATTCTTTAAAAAAAAAAAAAGAGTTCAAGAAAATATGTCGGTGTGCTCCGATCGCCTGTCTCACTTCGGTGTGTTATCGAATCCAGTACAGCTGCCTGGCTGGTGAGTTTCCTAATGTGCAACGTCTCAGTCACTAAAGGAAAAGAAACAAAAAATAACTCCTCGGCTCAACGTCGCTGACTTACTTAATTGACGTCGGAATGGCGATGGCTTGACTTCAATGCCCAACAACGTCGATGTATAAAATACAGAGTGAAATAATATTGCTATCTGTTATTTCTCCTATTCATTCTTCTCTTTTCGTAATGTCACCTACATCATATGGAATTGGTAATTCAAACATATTGAAGAGCGTGGCCGGGAGATAATATTTTCTTAGACGCCAATAATTGAGCTTTCGGGTTTTGAACCAATAGAGTAGGTACGGAACTTGCGGTTCGTAATTTAACGTTTTGACAACACTGCCGAACGCGAAGAGGTAACAACACTTGATCATGTGCTCTGTCCGTGCAACTATTGTTACCTGATGAATATTTTTACCGGACTGGGATCCTTTTTAATTGGTTTTTTTTTGGATAACTTTTTTCTTTCAAACTCAATCGAACCCGAAACCCCCGGGTGTAAGTCAAGTATGTTACCACCTAGGCCACAGAAGTCGTCATTCCTATTTATTCTAAACAATAAATTATACATATTATTTATAGTTAAGGCATTAACATTGTGGAGGTTTATAGATTTTGTAATTTTTTTTATCAAACGCTGTTTATTCCACTCTATGTAACAGTGTAACCCTACCGGTTTCAAGGTTTTCACCTCATCAACAGGGGAGAGTCTTATTTGTGCTCTCCTTATGATGATGAGGTAAAAAACCTTGAAACCGGTAAGGTTATACCGTTACATAAAGTGGAATAAACAGTCTTTGATATAACAAATTACAATAAATCTTACTATTTCTTTTACATAATAAATTAGTATTTATGATTTTATTTCATAAAAATTTGTCTTAGCCTACTTAAATAAAAGAGTCAAGTGGTTTAATTACCTCACCTTAAGTTTTGAGTGTATGTTATGTGATCCAATTCTGAATACAAATCATGAAATTTTAAGGTTAGAAATTTATATTTATTATTTAGGCCCGACTATGAATTCGGGTCCTAAGACTTGATAATAGTAAAATTATCTTAGTTCATAAAAAAATTTAAAGAATGTTAACAAAATACACTTTTGCTTAGTTGTTTAGTCTTTCGACCTGAAGGTAACAGCTTCAATCCGTTGGTACCCATGTTTTAAAAAAAGTGTCAGTCTTATTTTCACTCCAGACTCTTGAACATGTTTCTGAGTTATTGAAATATATTGGTGCATGGCAATGCGGATGCATGGAGGGTTGCAGGTCATACAGAAAAGCGTAATACAATAATTCGAATATTTTTGAGATACAGTTAAAGAAACAATGTGGTCCAGTGATTAAACGTATAGTTTATGAAGTTGTTTTATGTAGAAATTGTCCACCGTCACGGGAAGTGATTTAAGGATTTTTTTTAAATAATAGAGATGAGTGAAGTCATAGGTAGCCTTATACCCTCGGCGGAAAAAGTGCCCGTGTCGTTCAAGGGGAGTAGCATAGCGCGGGGTTCGAAACCGAAGACCTTCCGCATGGAAGTCCAGCGCGTTACCGCGCGGCTATGCACCTCATCGCGTACATATGTATTTCATGTATGTAAAACGGTTTAAAATTATAATAGTTGACTTTTTCTCAGATTAAGAAGCGCTGTGGCGCAGTCATCGACCATGTTTTACGCAGATTTGGAACCAGCCTGATACAGAAATCGATCACGCATATTGAGATACTTATCCAATATTTGATCACAATTTCTCAGGATACAATAATGTTCACCATCCCACAGATAGAAAAAAATGGTCAGAATTATCGATGTCGATCTTACAATACCTATACTTGTATATCTTCGTACTGGTTAGGAAGCGACCTTATTGAATAATTGACTATCTTCCCACTGTTAAAACATGTATCTAATAACATACTGTGATCGGAACAATTCCAAAGATTGACAAGCAACCTTTTTGATCACCTTTACACAGATTGAGAAGCTTTCTGATACATCAATCGATTATAGGAACGATTGAAAACACGTGAGCATTACACCGACGTCCCGTTCCATAGTCATTGAAGAGTTCTCTTCATAAATAGTGAATTGTATTCATACAGCTGGGGAAGAAGATATATATTTAATATGTCAAAAACAGTACCGTCAATATTTTTCCAAAGTCGTAATCTGTTTATTCCGATTGTTAAAGCTACGATATTTTTTCTTTGTGATTATTAAATAAGATTAATATGGTAACTGCTTGCACACTGTATTTATGTTCCCCATATTATACAATAAAATAACTTATTTTTATTATATTATTAGGGATTCGAATTGTTCATTCTGTGGATCCTTTTTCGTCAGAATTCATTCTTTTCCTGGTGATTCGTGTTTGCCTGAAGTTAATTATTGGAGCTGTCGTTTTGGTAACCAGCGCGAAACATATACATATATTGCAAATGTGAGCGAAAGATGTGGTAGACGAAGAAGACTGGGGAAAGTACTGTTGAAATTGAATGATATTTTGAAAGAAGGAAACGTAGGACGTACCAGAAATCGTAGGAGTTGTATGAGAACGTGTATAATAATAACAAAAGGACAATTTATGTAGCGGCGTTTAGAGGGCCGACGTCTCCTCAAATGCGCTCTAACTCGGAATCCGAACACACTATTATTGATATAAATATTTAAAAAATCAGGTTGAATAAGCGTAAAGAACCTTTATACTAGGTTTAGCCAACCTGTTTGGGCAGCGTCCAAAAATCTATATTCGGTAAAGGTTCGCGAGCCGCACACATTGAAAAAATAGGCTTATCAAAATCTGAATGCCTGAAAACGAGCTACGTGCTCCGATTTGTCTTTATTTATATACCGTTATTGTGTATTTATTGATCCTAACACTATCATCACCCTAAAAACACTGTCAAGTATTCCCTCGGCTTGTTATGCTACAAAACGCTACCAAGGAATAGTTTATATACACCCCATATTACCAGCCCGGAATCACTGGAAAAATATGACTACTGGGAATTGAATTCAAGATCCTTGTTTTGTAAGCTAAACGACTTAACCACTGAACCATGAGGGTTCACAAATTCTTACATTTTTTTATTGAATATGAAAAAAAAACATTCCTAATTATATGAGTCATATTACATGAATACCTAAATAAATAAACATAGTAATATTTTGGATGCCTTACATAAAAAAATTGTACCCGTGTTGTGTTTTATTTTTGTCTTAATATGTCCAATAATACTATCATTTTGGGTCATATTTAAATCAGATTTGTATATAAATCTTCGTGTCTGAAATCTAGACTGTAGATATAAGGAACTCTAGATTCTAGAGCAGTGGTTTTTAACCTTTTCGAAGTAATGGAGCACTTTTGAATATAAGAAAAAATTGCGGGGCACCAAAATCATCAAGTTCATAAAACTAACAATAAAAAATGCATGAACATTACTTTTATTTATAAATAAAATTTATAGATTACAAAAAAAAACGTAAAAGAATAAAACATTAAAAAAATATAATACAATCTGTATATTCAACAGCAATTCGCTAAACTTCGATCAAATGTTTCATATTTGACGGAGCACTTGTAACATCCTTGCCGTGCACCGGTTAAGAACCACTGTTCTAGAGTGTGTCGCTATTATAAAACAACGATATTATTTCTTATTTCCTTCATGATTTATAAAGAATAGCTCTCGGGCCGCGGGTTGGCCATGCCTGCTTTATCGATATACGTTCATATCGATATACGTTGATTTATTTTTCGTGAAGCCTGTTCAAGCGACATATTTAAGTGTTCTGGGGTGAGGAGTTATGTTTAAAGGGAAACCGTCGAACCGCTGGGAAATTTCAGAAAATCTGAAAAATTATAGTAAATTGAAAAATGATTTATGACACTCTTTATTTCTCGCCTCGGTTCACTAACTTAAATTATGTAGTTTAAATTTTATAGCAGCAGCTTAAATTTCAATACACACTCTTTGTGCTAGTTTCACTCTTTTTTTTATAAAGATTTGAAATAAATATTGTCCGATTACCTTTAAAAACCTGCCAATTCATTGCTTATAAGAACTAATATTTTTTTAAATATGAACCAGTGAACTTTCAGACATGATAGATGTAATTCTAAGTATGCATACATAACACATCGATCAATAGGTCCGGGGACTAACTACTAAAACATTTGTTTGCCAATTTTTTTCTTTATTCGTCAACATAGTCTCCTTCAAGAGCGATACATTCATTCCAACGCTTTCCTAACTTTTCTATGCCAGCCGTGTAGAACGATTTATCTTTGGTTTCAAAATAGGCGTTAGTTTCGGCAATCACTTCTTCATTGGAGCCAAATCTCTTTCCCTGGATTATTATTTTGAGGTCTGCGAACAGCCAATAGTCGCTGGGGGCCAAATCTGGAGAATACAGTGGGCGCGGAAAGTGGTCATTGTTACCATCGACTTGTGACACGGTGCATTGTCCTGATGAAAGAGATTTTTTTTCTTCATATGGGGCCGTTTTTTTTTGCAATTTCTGCCTTCAAACGCTCCAATAACGCTATGTAATATTCGCTATTGATGGTTTTTCCCTTTTCAAGGTGATCGATGAATATTATACCATGTGCATCCCAAAATACGGAGGCCATAACCTTCCCGGCCGACTGTTGAGTTTTTGGTCGCTTCGGACGACTTGCACCGGCTGCTCTCCACTCGGCTGACTGCCGATGTGATTCCGGAGTATAGTGGGGGATCCAAGTTTCATCCATTGTCAAACAAAAACTCCTGTTTATTATTTCGCGTCAACAGTGCCAAACAGCGCTCTGAATCATTAACGCGTTGTTGTTTCTGTTCCATTGTGAGCAAACGCGGCACCTATTTCGAAAAAAGCTTTTTCATTATCAAATGTTCATGCAAAATAGTATAAACACTACCAATTGATATCTTCAGGATGTCGGCTATCTCGCGCAACTTTACTTTGCGATTTTCCATCACGATTTTGAGTTTTTTTTTATGTTTTCTGGTGTAACAGCCTCATTTGGACGACCAGAGCGTTCAGCATCATTTGTGTCTATACGACCGCGTTTGAAACAGCATACCACCGACAAATGGTTGTTTTCGACGGAGCAGAGCCCGGATAACACTTTTCAAGCCATCGCTGAGTTTGAACGATATGTTTTCCCATTAAAAAGCAATGTTTTATCAACACACGAAATACATTTTTTTCCATTGTTTTGAAAATAGCAAAAGTAGCGTCACTAAAACCACTGTAACTCAATGACACAATGTCGGAATGTCATGAAAGTTTGACACGAACTTCTAAAGATTGGTACTAACTGAGAATGGTATGGATTTGTTATTAGAGGCGCCATCTATTGGTTAGTCCCGGGACTTGTTGATCGATGTGTTACTATCACGTTATGTCATTTTTGGAGTAAGCAGAGATGACAGATCTCTATGATTTATTTTCAATTTACACATCCTTTACCTCCTCTACGTATATACAGGGTAAAGAAAACTCACTTTTAGGCACCATATATTATTTTTATTATAATTCTTATAACTTGATCTATGTTGGCACCCAGTTTTTTTTTTTCAAAAAAGATTCATTTCTGGGTTTCACTCAACGCTTCATTAATACTTTCCTAGTTGCTTGGAAAAGATTGCCGCATAGCAATAGGCCCACTATGTTGTATTGTATACAAAAAAGTATAATACAATATAAAATAAAACTGAAAGGATTTGGGCATCTACTATCTACTCGTACATCGACATTGGTTGAAATAGATTTCCACTTTGCAGTAAGCCCGCCGCCAGGTTGCACTGTATAGAACAAAGTGTAATATAATGCGATATTTATAAGAAATTAACGGATTGTCTCACAACTGACAGTATAGATAGATTGTTTAGCAAGATAGGCAATATTTGTACAAGTTTTTCCTTTCATCCATCACAAGTTTTTATTCGGGGTTTCCCTGAACGCTGTCAATTTTTCTCTGGAGAATTTCCTAAGGAAAATATGTATTGTGTTATTTTATCCTCTTCAGTCAAAGCTATTAATAAATATGTTTTTTTTTATGTTTAAGTTTATTCGCGTTCATAATTTAATATAAAACATATGTATCAACCCCGGAAACACGAGACACCATGTCTATTTTTATAAAATAACGGAATATTTATGTGATGAAGTAGATATATTTTTAAAATTTTATATACGAGTAGTATAATAATGTGTTTCAAAAAATGACTTGATCTCAGTCCTGCAGCTCATTCTTAAAGGAAAAATTGAGGGTCAGCACGGAGCTGGAAGAAGGCAGATGTCCTGACTCCGTAACATTGGAGAGTGAACCAGAATACAAGGAGTCTGTGAGCTATCACATAATTTGTAGGACAGAGAGGAATTTGCTCAAGTGATAGCCGACGTTGGGGGCAAGACATAACATCTATTTCAATGTCAAAATATTCCTAAGAAAAACATAAAAACCTCAATGCCCTCAACATTCCCAAGTGACAATCTCTTCCAACCAACCAGAAAGATTTTAATGAGGTCTGCAGAGAAATAAAGAAAGGAGCCCTATTTGAAAAAAACATGGAGACTAACCGGAA
The DNA here is from genome assembly GCA_949825065.1 of Odontocerum albicorne. NCBI lineage: Eukaryota > Metazoa > Arthropoda > Insecta > Trichoptera > Odontoceridae > Odontocerum > Odontocerum albicorne. The sequence goes on from OX463857.1 coordinate 14,530,363, forward strand.
TCAAACCCTCAACCCCGAGCCGAAGGCAAGCGTCTTACCAAGTATGCCACGGAGGCTGTTGTGTTCATAATTAAATAATAAATAAAATCGTGCATTTTATATACTCGTACATAAAAACATAGACTGCCGCCTCCTACTACTGATGGGCAAATACAAATTTCGGATAAAATATATATAACATACATACCATTGACATGTTTATTTTTACTCATGTTTTTATCCTTGTATTGGTTTCGATTTTGTCTGGTAGAAATGATCGACATAAATGCTCAAAACATCACTATTACGAGGGTAGGCTGAGAGAACGTATCCTCTTAATTTTATCCTAGCACACATATTTCGCATTTGCGTCGTCCATTCACCTCATTTTTATTTTATTTTATTTTGTTAACGAGACAGCAGTGTCTTTATATACAAATGAACATGTGACAGGTTATACAAGTATGTACTTAAAATTATTGACAAAAAATACAAAACTTTATCTTAAACTAACATGAAGATACAAAAAGCAGTAGTAATAATAAATTACAGTCATTGTTTTAAAATTATTTAATAATTATATGTATATTTAAATTCAATATATGTAACATATGTTATGTATACCACAAAATATTACCAAACTTCACCAAGCAGATTTACGTAATTGTCGAAGACTTATTTTATAAAGGTGAAGAACTCAGATTTGTTTTTAGTGGAATAACGCTTATATAGAACAAAAATTATATTTTTTGAGAATTTTATGGATAGATCTTGAGATATAGAAAACACATGAGCTCACTTGTAGAACGAGATGTAAGTTGCTCATCACGTATACTATCATTTTATAAAGGCTATTCACTCATTCCATTTCCATAATTTGGTTAATTTGATCGTGCCACGTATTTCTAGATATTCCCAAACTTCTCGCACCTTCTATGCTATTATAGATTGTTTTTGTAAATCTACGTATCTATCAATTTCTCCTATTATAAATTGCAGTCACGTGTCACATTTCTGGAGCTTTTGGAAATTTAATCACGTCTCTCAAATATCCTCAGCGGTCTTAACGGCTTTATCAACACGTTTTTTATGGCGCATTATTCTCCTTTTCCGCACTTTTCCGCGTGTTTCTTACATAAGGAATGTCACTTTGGAGTGCCGAAGAATTGAAGAGTGCCCGAGACGTAGTGGATATTTTGAAGATCGCAAGATGCTTTATTATTTTTAGTAGAAAGTCAGAAAAATCGCTGAAGATGTGTGAAAAGGTGTATGGATTCGTACTTTATGCACATAATACTCTGTTTATTTCCGATCTATCAAAAATAAATTCTGCAGCTAGGATAGGAGATGCATCTTTTTCTGTACTATTTCTGCCCTTATTTTCCTCTTGCAATATCAGTTGGTGTATGTCAAATTTTACTCTTCGCATTATATTATACTATATATTTAAAGAACTCCAACTTTCTCGTTTTAGTGTTGTTGATGTTTCTCTGTCTTTATTTATCCATTTCCGTATATCACACGGATTTGATGAGAAAGCCTCATCAGAGCACGATTTTTTTATTGCACCACATTTCGAACGCTTGTACGATTGGTTCTTTGTGGCAGCCTGAGAAGGTATTTATGCTTCAACTCCATAGAGAAGTACCAAGAACTTGTAGCAACACATAATTCGCATACGCAAGTCGAAATTGATCTGCATATATGATCCTGCAAGAAAGAACTTAATGCCTTTACCACTCATTGAGACTTGTCCCAGTGATCATTTAGTCAACATCCCAGATATTTGTATTTATTTATTTATATAAATAAACGGTTTAATGTATCTTATATCAAAAATAATAAAAATACAAAAGCCAGTAGTAAGTCCTTAACACTTAATATATAAAAGCAACAAAAATCAGAAAGAATCAGGTATTAAATCATAAAAAAATACGTGTTACCAACATAATACGGGGGCGTCCATAGGCGCACAGATCGCACCTGCGCAAAAAATACAAATGACAAATCATTGAAAAACAAAATACAAATTGAAAACAAAGTATACAAGACGGAATCAGGCGGGTGTTACTTCACAAATCATTTACAGCACGGAGGAAAAATTTACAACAATTGATTTAAAAAAATACAATCAAAAAGCAGTTCAAATAAGTTCTTCAAAAGTCCTCGAAAAACACGCTGCAGTTATATTTCATAAACCTCGTTAATATTTTTTTATATTTCACAATTTCGGGTCTGTTTTCGGTTATTCTGATGTTGCTGTAACAAAATTCCATTATGAATTTGTCCAGCGTTCGTTGTATGCGACAGAGACGTGCTGGAGAAAAACAGCAATGTCACGGGGATGAGAAACTTTTTGGCCATAATTACTATTATCCATATTGTTTCGCAGCCTCTCCGCTTTTTTCGTCTCACCTCTATACCACTGGGATTAGGGATTGAAATATCGGAGCTTTCGCCAAATCGATATTTTGGAATTTATTTGTGTTGTATCGATATTTATTTATACATATTTCTTCTTTTGCCATATCCGTTGGCTATTATTATTATATTTTTGGTAGTTTTAAAAAAGGGTCGTAGTTGATTTATCAAATTACGCGTTCTGGTCCTTTTACAATTAAATACACCACATGCCAGATTCTCATCTTTCTGAGATTTTTCGGTGCATGATCAATAATTCCATAATATTCATTACTCCTTATTTGTTCATTTTATTTGTTATTTTCTTACAATGTACGGCCGATCTCGACCATTAAAATATTACATATAATTTTTTTAACTTTAAAGGTCACATCAATACAAAACACAAGAGTCTACACAAAGTATATACATGAAAACATCAACGTAATTCATATAAAATTATAATCAAAGAAAACATATACCATCACATAGACGACCACACAGTAGGCCAATGCCCAGGGCTATATCCCACGACGCACAATCCAGCTTGAAGCATTCTTCTGAAGATCCACCTTTCAACGCTTGAAGCCTTTTAAGCATTGCGTTAAATATTTGCAAAATAATCTATGAGAGAATAAAGAGTGATCACACAAGAAAATAGTGTGGTAATAGAAAATGCAGTGTTTAAGATGAAAAAGGAAAAGGAAGATTGATATGGTTCAGCCACTAACAAAGAATGAATCATAAATTATTTATAACAAATATCTATAAGAGCGTAGTACAAGAAATCGAGAAGATGTAGAAAAATATGGCACTCACTACCCATTGAATCAAATTCTGTAAAAAGAAAGAGTGAAAAGCCTTTGTTACAGGGAAGTATGCGTGACGAGGCGTATGTAAGTGGCAGAAGCGAAAGATGTGTGGCAGGATAGAATGAAGTGGAGATTTGTTTGCTCCATCTAACTTAATTCATGATGATGTAGCATAAATGTATATATTAGGTAAGTGTTAAATAAATATTATGTATTATATTTATAGAATTCCAATAAGAGTTCTTGATATTTTTCCACTGTATCATTAATGACCACCGATGTCAAGCTATGACGCTGAAATTTGAAGGGAAGTGTCAATGATAGATGTGGTAACCTAACAAAAAAAAAATGAATTCCAATCGCGTGACTGACAGCGCCACACGGTGGCCGGTCCTAAAACTTTTTAATGAAGGTAGTATATCGTTCTAGACGCTCAGACAATATATTCCTGATCAAACTCGTGATGTTGTATATTTTATATTTAAAATAATATTGAAACTCGGACACGATAAGTGGATCTTATTACAATATATAAATACAAAAAATGAATTCCAATCGCGTGACTGACAGCGCCACACGGTGGCCGGTCCTAAAACTTTTTAATGAAGGTAGTATATCGTTCTAGACGCTAAGACAATATATTCCTGATCAAACTCGTGATGTTGTATATTTTATATTTAAAATAATATTGAAACTCGGACACGATAAGTGGATCTTATTAAAATATATAAATACAAAAAATCGAAGCTAAATTTGATCTGTTTTGAAATACTCGTACATACAAATAAGCCGAAGATAAATTTGACATTCTTTGAGTCATTTGCGAGTAAAATATAAACGAAATCTCATATTTTTGAGATATATGCAAAAAAATCTAAGCTAAATTTGATAAATTTTGGCATAGACGCAAAAATGTTAGCTTAATTTGATCTTACTATAGTATATGTTGATATACAAGAAATCGAAGCAAAATTTTATATACGAATATATGGAAAAAATCGAAGCTTTTTTTGCTCTATTTTGAAATATATTTAAAAATATCGGAGTTAATTTAACCTTTTTTGAGATATTTTAATTAATATTCGATCTCGATCTGATGATGGCGAACTGGTTTATAATTGATAAAGCTAATCAGGTTTCAATTGGATTTGATTTTCGGTTTTCTGATTTCCCTAAAATCCGCACTTGTAATCCCTATTTTTTTAGAAGTGTGAGAGGATATTTCGTCGGCATTATTTGTCTTGGTCATATTTCATAATTCATCCCGTCTTGCGGAGTATCCATAATCGGCGTTATTATATTCTGTGCCCGACCTTTATCTCCCGCGACCCGTGCGACCCTTGACCTTATCCTTGGGGGCGTATGGAAACTTGGCGCGGTCATCAGTGAACCATCAATAATGTTGAACATTTTCCTATCGCGCTAACACACCACTTGTTATATTCCTTGGTAATTCGAATATTAATAAGTGTTTTGCATATTTCTCGATTAATCTTATATAATTCTTTCACCCTTAAAATTTACCTTCAGGATTAAAATTGTTATGCGTAATTTTCATTAATCATTTTTTCTGACGCCACTTAATGATCAAATATAGATGCGGGGAAGTACCCAATTGTATTGTATTACACTTTCATTGGACACAGTACAAACTGGCAGGATTATTGCCATGGAGCAGTCTGTTTCAACCAACTAGAAATAGGTCCTAGGTGTACAACAAACTGGAATTTAAAAAAGTCTGGTTTCAACGAGAATAAATCCGCAACCCCTGGGTTTGTAGACAGGCGCCTTACCAAATAATAGGCCAGGAGGATCATCTTAATTGGTTCGTTATCACATTATACGGATTTTTCCTAGTACATAATGTGGGTCTGATACTGATTAGTCATTATTAATATGGAATAAATCATAGAAGGATGCTTCTCACACTGCTAGGTGGTGCAGAGAAGATATCCCGTATCACTCAATCTAACGGCCGCAGTCACCACCTTCCAATCTTATTTTTTGTGATATTTTTAATCTTACAGTAAGAGTGGATTAATTCCCAAGTTAGAGCGCCCATCAGAGTCTGGTCTCTGAACGGCGATATATATATTGTCCTTTAATTATTATAGATCTTTTTAAGGACACTAGCGAAGACTAATAAAACAAATGTATATTCTTCTGAATAAATAGAGAGCGAGAAAGAGGCCGATTGAGGAAAGATTGAAAAGAGACAATTTAAGAAATTTATGTTGAAACAGAATAACGTGTATGACGAGATCTATATATGTAGACGAGGCAAGAGCTATATGTGTATAACTTATCTGCCTTTCCCAAGAGACATTATGTAATGATATTTTTTAATTCGATACTTCTAATTTAATTCTTATTATTTTCGTGTATAGTTTTTTGTATAGACTTCTCGAAAGTTTACAGATTTTTTTTTCAAATATGATATAACACTTAGCTGCCTAATAAGGCTAATGCCTATCCTAAGGCAGATCACAAAACGAAGTTAAAGAAATGTTGATAAATCACACTTAAAGTATCGGACGGCAAAATCATTAACATAAACTGGAATGAAATAACTTGAAAATCCTTCGCCTTTTATACATTCATGTGTGTACCTACTACAACTCCTACGATCTCTCTAACTTTTTGCATTTCCTTCTCTCAAAATATTTTTACTATATTTTCACAGAGAAGGTGTAAAGATACACGGGCAAAAGGTGGACATGATATGGTTCGCTGACGATATTGCTATGGTTGCTGAAAGTGAAGAGGAACTACAAGAGGCCTTAACAACTATGGAAAGCATTCTTCAAAATAACTACAGTATGAAGATAAATAAAGACAAAACAAAGCTGCTGACTGTAGGCCGAGCGCAGCACCAAATGAGAATAGTGATGTCGGGTAAACCACTAAAGAACACCAAGGAGTTTGTCTACCTCGGGAGCAAAATAACATGGGACGGTCGGTCCAAGAGCGAGGTCGACAGCCGTATACATCAGGCTAGACCTGCATTTAATAAAAGGTTGAAAATAATAGAATCAAATAATATAGACCTTAAACTGAGAATACTCCTCATCAAGACCTATGTATGGAGTATCTTGATGTACGGCTGCGAGACATGGTGCCTATCCGAAAGAGATAGACGAAGACTAGAGGCTTTTGAGATGTGGTCCTATAGAAGACTATTAGGAATTTCCTGGAGAGACCGCATCACAAATGAAGAGGTTCTCCAACGAATCGAAGGAGGAAGGCACCTGCTCAGGATCCTGTCCGAAAGGCGTGCAAGATGGATCGGGCATATAATACGACAAGAGGGCCTCTTGCATGCCATAATGGAGGGCATGACCGAGGGGACAAACTCTAGGGGACAAACTCTAGGGGACGCTCACGCCGAGAGTACCTGGAGGACCTGTTGGTGGACGTGCGCTGCTCAACATACACAGACTTAAAAAGAGCCGCACAGGACAGGGGAGAATGGAGGAGAAGAGTTCAAATTGCTGCAAACCAGTCTTAGGACTGCAACCACGGAAGGATCCAACCATACTTTTCTTGGACTTTCTCTACCGTGTCTTTCACTTCCAAGTCTGGAAGGATACCACTTCATCACAGGTAGTGAAGTTATGGTTTAAGTATTGCTTTTTAATTTTAAAACATGTATTCCTGAAAATTAAATTAAAATGAAAATAAAAAAATTAAAACGCGGCATATGTCTACGAGTACCCAATTGAATCCAATGTGTAGATACATATTTAATAAGATGAACAAATTATAAAAATATGTTGTGTTGTGTCCAAAACCTGTCGTATAAGAACTGGTTAAGGAAGCGAGTTATATTTAAAACAGAAAATACTGCGTGTATAAAATATATACATATACAATTAGCTTATGGTGAGAGGTGTTAAAGCAAAACAAATTAAATAGAGATTCATTATTTCTGATATACCCTCGGTAGTGGCTCAATACACGCGAATCTCAGGTTACATAAACTAGGTTACTTAAGCGAATCTTGCCCATAACCTGCCGACCTTTTCTATTACCTACAATCCATATTCTAGCTCACCGTTAAAGGCACCTGTTAAAAATATGTTCACTCTTCAGCCAATGTATTCAGCCGACAAGGATTTTTTAGCCTGCTTGTGTCTTAACTTAGCATAGAAAACGATATCCTTATTTTTAAATGTGGCTTAAATACTTCTCGTCCAGGGATTGACTTTGCTAAACGAATTTTTAAATGTGGCGATTTTCTATGAGACCGAGATGGATTTTTCATGTGCTTCGCATGGGAGGTTTACTCAAGAAAACGTGGGATTAGAATGACTAAGAGAGTATGCAAGTTAAAAGTGCAAGGTGTGTGTGGAAGATGTAGACCGAGGAAAACGTGGCTGGACAGATTTTGAAAGAAGGTAAAGTGAAAAGTATGAATAATACAAGATAGTGGCTAGATGTACGAATATGGAGGACGCGAGAGTTGTGTGATTTGATAGAAATGTCTTGAAATCTGTTATCTCTACCTACCCCTCAGAGTACACGGCGTGATTATATGTATGTATAGTACCCGGCTGTAAGTAATACACATCGGGCCATCGTGCGACAGAGACGACACTACAAAGTCATGTGTATACTTACCGCCGGGTACTATATATGTAATACACATCGGGCCATCGTGCGACAGAGACGACGCTCTACAAAGCCATGTGTATTACTTACCACCGGGTACTTTACGACTTTGTAGTTGTATATCGTTCTTATTAATTTGTGAGTAAGTTTTTGTTTAAATGTGAGTAGGTTTTTGTTTAAATATTTTCAAATCGAAGTCAATCGGCGCAATGGGGCATAAAGCATAAGTGTATATATTCGAACCGGACAGTATCAAAATCTGCTAAGATGATAACCCACAACAGTATTTTAATGCTAACTGTGAGTATGGGAGTGAAACGTGGATGTGGAAAAGACTGAAAAAAGCCGAACGAGTGATATAGAAATGTGTGACTTAGAAAAATACATAGAGATACAATATATGACAAAACGGATTGAAGTGTTATATCTCTATTAACCTTTTTTTATTGGTGACATTTGTTTCGCCATCCAATGGCAGTTTGACAAGGCTATTCTATTTTATTTCCCAAACAGATGTCATTAATGAAATAAAACGTAATATTAAACTATCAAAAGGGTTAAATTTGATTTTCCTAAAAGAAACGTTTTTTTAAATATAATATTTGATTCGTAATTAAGTGATAAGCGATGAATGTGAACTAAAACCTCTTGTATTTAGTTAGATGAAGAAGAGAACTTTGAGATGGTATGAAATGTGGAACGAATAAAGGAAGAAAAACTAACAAAATAAAGATATAGTGGAAGGCGTGGTAGAGGGAGGTCAAGAATATCGTTATTTTTCTTGACCTACCTCTGCTATATTTAGTTCTAAACTGAATATTTTGATATTCAAAATATTGAATATCAAAATATTTTGAAAGAAGGAAATGTAAAATGGTAAGATAAATCGTATGAGCTGTATGAGAAAGTGTATGAATGTGAAGAGACGAAATATGTGTGTCGAGATAGGGTAAACATATTAGTGTAAATGTGAGTAGAAATGTAAAATGGTAAGATAAATCGTATGAGCTGTATGAGAAAGTGTATGAATGTGAAGAGACGAAATATGTGTGTCGAGATAGGGTAAACATATTAGTGTAAATGTGAGTAGAAATGTAAAATGGTAAGATAAATCGTATGAGCTGTATGAGAAAGTGTATGAATGTGAAGAGACGAAATATGTGTGTCGAGATAGGGTAAACATATTAGTGTAAATGTGAGTAGAAAGCGTGTTATAGGAATACCAAGAAAATATGGTTGGGTCCAGTGAATATTTTAAAAGAAGGAAATTTACGAAATAAGAGATAGTACGAGCTGCAGGAGGTTTATATATATATGGAACAAGCGACATATGTGTGTCGAGATAGGGTACACAGACTACAGTGCAAATGTGAGTAGAAAGTGTGTTATAGGAATACCAAGGAAACATGGTTGAATCCAGTGAATTATATTTTAAAAGAAGGAAACGTACGAAGTAAGAGAGATCGTACGAGCTGTAGGTTTATGGATATGGAAGAAGCGAAATTTGTGTGTTGAGACATGAAAATCTGGCGCTCTGCTCTCTCTAGCTACCCCAACAGGAAAGCGAAGGTGATGGTATATGGTGCTACCTGAAGAAGCTATGATTTTTTTTGTGGTTATGCAAACTTTGTTTTTCTCCCAATATCATATCGTCGGGTCAACATATTACTGTTTCTGAAATATTGATGTATATTTTGCCAGAATACTTAGTATAGTATGTTTGTGTATTGCTGTTAGGTATATTTTTTTTCCAATTTGTGTTTTCTTATCCTATGTTTTGATATGACACATAGATATTTAAAAAAAACTCAAGGGGATTGAAAAGTAATGACGTGTCTTAAAAAATTGTTGTTCATATATATCGAGGGTGATATGTAATCGTTTTTTTTTCTCTAGTCTTCGCCAATATCGGATGGAACCGACGCGAAGGATCATTTTGAGATAAATAATATTTATTTTTTATTTATATCTTTAAAAACTATTCTCACCCCCGTACCTGTTGCCCTCGCTCCACCACCCTCCCCCGTCCTGCTCCACAGAGACTGGGTTTCCACGGCGCTCGGCTCAACTCGGGAAGGTCTATTTAACCTCTGCCATTTTCCCGGCCGCGTGGGCGGAGCTGGGAAGCCTTGGCAAATTTCATATCTCAGCTGGAATCATTGTTTAACACGTAATCAAGGCGAGGCTGTTGGTGCGGAAAAAAAGAAAAAAAAGTGTAGTATCATTCTATCATACACCCATAACATCACGCCGATTCCCTATTGGGGAAGGCACATATGAGAGAGCGCCAGGCTTATCGAACATAAACACATTTTGCCTATTCTACATCCATACACCGTCTTAAACAACTCTTACGATTTCTCTGACTTCACAATCAGACGATATCCGTGGCTTAGTTGGTAAGACTCCCTACTTGGAGGTTGCGGGCTCAAATACCGCTGGAACCCAGATTTAAAAATAAAGATTCCACTCTGGTTTTTTTCTTAGGTCTCTTGACATCTTTCTGGTTGGTTGGGAGAGATTACCACATGGCAATAAACCCACCATGTTGTACTGTATACAATGACACGCATTTCTTGAAACACGCATATTTTAAATCTGTTAATACGAGTAATAGTGGGTTCGAATCCCGAGATAGAGCGCCTTTGAGGAAAGTTTGCTCTATAAACGGCGCTATATGAATTGTCCTTTTATTATTATTATTATTATAAGCCATCATTTTAGGGACTGAAATATACATCTAACTAGCTTGATATTTTTGCACATAAAATATTCAAGTATTCTCCTTCTATGTTTTAAATTAAGCAAAAAGGTATTTTGTGTGTTAGACTGGGTGTGATTGTAATTTATTTTGTTGATGGAAGACGCCTGTGCTTCTATCGGTTTATCATGTGCAAGTTGTTGCACTTCAGCAAGCACACAGTCTTGACATATCCAATCTTCCGATGCCAAAAATTATCAAGGTCCATCAGTAGATTTAATCTGCTGCAGCCTTTCGTTAGGCATGGATTTTTATATAGCGCTATTTTTGTGTTATTTAATAACGCTATAAAAAATATGATATGCCGCACAAAATATAGAGAAACAAATTCAGATATAAATCGGTCTAAGAGTAAAACTAGTCCTGAATTGAATCAGCCAGAAATCGAACCTGGGACGCTCATTTGCTCAACGTGAGTTCTAGCCGTTAGATCACACGCCTACCTGTAGGTATATATACTCGTATATATTTTTATACCAAGTAATGCGATCTTTCTTCTCTACGCGCAACTTATGAACCTTAAAGACCCAATATCGATCGCATTGCAGCCCTCCAAGTTGTCAACCCTATGCGACCTCACTTCACAACTCCGCACCTTAAGGGTTTCAGTGTCTCGTTTTATCATATATTGTCAGGCGAGTGTATACGTTGGCGACCGATCAAGTCAACATCTATAATCAAATAAGTTTGTAAGCTTTCTCGATTAGTATTATCTATGGTGTTTAGTCAATATCGCGTTTTGGGACTCAAAGTACCGACGTTTCGAGAGTGCTGCACTCGCGTCTTTAGGATTGTTGTAATCTGATCATGAAAATGATGACCAAAAAGACCTGAACATGAAACTTACAATGTCGCTTTTTTAACCATAAAAACGTTGTATGAACTCCAAAAAACCTTATTCCATAAATATCTATATAGTCATTGAATTTATTATACTTGATATTGAAGAGAGTTGAAGTGAAAACCAGACTGGAACCCTTTTTAAAAAGGTTTATCAAGAATCGATTCTGCCACCCTCGGATTGAATGACAGGTGTTTTGCCAACGAGGCCACGGAGGCCTTTAGTCAATTTCTCGAAAATCATAAATGACTCTTCTCTCTAAGAAGTATGAAGACCTAATTTTATTGAGTAAATGTCGCAGACTTACTCGTAGATCAATACGCCTCAAATGAATATTAATGTGCAAAATAAAGTTTTTGAAAATGTTCATGAACAACAAAAATTTCAAACTTTAGGTCTCATGTCCGTTATATCGAATTTTCATTTGCAGGAAATTTGTCCAACACCATGGGAATACTTAGATTTTTCTCAAAAGAGATTATGTCAATTTTGTTGAAACCTAAATTCATAGAGGGTGTCAAAAATTTTGTTTAATGGAATTTTGGTAGAATACGAACGCTACACAGAAAATATTTTTAATTGTATTACCTCCGTTTTAAAATTATCTTTGAAAAGAGTTTATTTTATATTGAAGTGTGGATATTTAGTGATAATTACAAGATCCGTGGCCTAGTTGATAAGACGCCTGTCTTCCAATCGGGGAAATCGGATTTTCGTTCATACCCATTTTTTAAGAGGGTTTCCAGTCGGGTATTCACTTAAAGCCTGTTTATTATCTTTCTCGTTGTTTGGAAAAGATTACCACGTGGAAATAATACCTGCTAGGTAGAACTATATACAACGGAGTATAATACATGTAATATTGACAAGTTTTATTTTTCACTTTATACTTAGCTTATCTTAAGACCAATCTAATTGGATATAAAATATTACTTAAACAGACAGGCAAGTGTTGAATCCGTTTTAAAATATCATTCAAGTCACCTTGGGCCTCCGCGAATTGAACGCCGCGCCGTGCGTGAAAACCGTTTTTGAAGGGGAAAAGGATCGCCTCTGAGAAACATATTTTCTCAATGTCACCTTGCTCCAGATCCTCGCCCTGATTTATACATCTTGTTTAACAGCTGGCTGCCAAGGGAAATGAAAATCTGGATTCACTCATTCCGTCTCAGATGTTCGATGCTACAGCTCCTCGTCTTCGGAGAATTGATCATTATCAAATCCGTTTCAGGAACCCGGAGTTGTTCAACATAGTAATTTTCATCAACTCAATCTCTTCTTTCGCCCGTCTTAAACATCCACTTTATTTTTAATAATCTATATTAATTATTTGTCTTAAGGTTCAACTCAATTATTTCGTACATGTTACCCTTTAAACATAACTGAATTGGTGATTCCGGGATATTGAAGGTAATTTCGGCATATTGTTTGGGAAAAAATATTATCTTCGGCCCTTTTAGCCGAATCTCTGGAGTAACCACAGAACTCACGATATGTCATTGCGCACGTTTACAATACCACCATGCGAGTATTGTTACCAGATTGGCACCTTTTTTTTCGAGTACCATCAAGAATCGAACCCAAAATCCCTCGGATGATGTCAAGCGTTTTATCAAATAGGCCACGGATGGCATCATGTCTCAAAGGGATAAGGTTTCAATGGTTAATTTGTTTTTATTGTGCTAATATCGATTTACCCTTTAAACATAACTGAATTGGTGATTCCGGGATATTGAAGGTAATTTCGGCATATTGTTTGGGAAAAAATATTATCTTCGGCCCTTTTAGCCGAATCTCTGGAGTAACCACAGAACTCACGATATGTCATTGTGCACGTTTACAATACCAACATGCGAGTATTGTTACCAGATTGGCACCTTTTTTTTCGAGTACCATCAAGAATCGAACCCAAAATCCCTCGGATGATGTCAAGCGTTTTATCAAATAGGCCACGGATGGCATCATGTCTCAAAGGGATAAGGTTTCAATGGTTAATTTGTTTTTATTGTGCTAATATCGATTTGGTCAAGTAACACGATGAATGAAGAACGACTGACAAAATAAATTAACCGAATACAAGACGTAGTAGTGAAAGATCAAGGAAAATAATATTAGATCAAATTAATTAAATTTTGAAATAATAACAATAACAAGACAACTTATATAGCGCCGTTTAAAGAACAAAATCTCTTCAAGTGCGTTCTAACTCAGGATTCGAACTCACTCATAAATGTTGATAAGACCGCCCAAAAAAAAATATTTTTTCTACGTCAAGTGCTTCCTAAAGCTGCACACGCCACTCGCATATCTGACACTAGGAGGCAGATCATTCCACGCCATATGAACAACAATGGCAAAAGCTTTATCATAATACCCCGCCCTATTGAATTGATTTGGAACAACAAATTTATTAGATGAAGAAGAAATCGGCCTCTAAAGTTCTACTTCTCTCCGAAGAAACATCCCTCAGACACATATTCAAATGGAGACATCCCATTAAGGCTTGAATTCAAAGAGACAAAGTTTGAAATCAATCCATCTGCGACACTTAAGAAGAAAGGAAATTTAAAAAAAGAACGAGCTGTATGAGAAGGTGAATGAATGTGGAGAAGAAAGTGTGTGGCAATATACGAGTTCATCGCACATGCGTCATTTATCCACAGTATGTATTTAAAAAAATCAATCACAAGAGATCGCGTATCATTAACATATTACGCATTAAATATGTAAATATCGTCGGATTTCTGTTACAAGTTGTTAACTGACATGCTCGTAATACTATTTCTTAAATATTTCAATTTTTTTGTAATTTGTTTAGTAAAACACTATTTTTCCACTTGACATAACGGTATAACTTTACCGATTCCAAGGTTTTCACCTCATCATCAGGAGAGCGCAAGCAAGACTTGTTTGTGGTCCCCTGATAATGAGATGGAAACCTTGGAACCGGTAGGGTTTTACCGTTATGTTAAGTGGAGCACAGTGTTTTACTAATCGAATGACAATGTTTTTAAATCTCCACAGTGTTAATAACTTGACTAGAAATAATATTTAATCCTATTCCTAAATCAGGGATTAAAAATTATGTAAGTGATTTATTCTGTAATAGTAATATAATATGACGACCTCTGTGGCCTAGTTGGTAAGACTGCCTGCCTCCCATCCTGGAGGTTGCGGTGTCAAATCCCGTTGGAACCCAGATTGAAAAAAAGGATTCCAGTCTGTTTTTCACTTAATGCCACTTTAACATCTTTCTGGTTGGTTGGAAGAGATTGCCACATGGTAATACGCCCGCCAGGTTGTACTGTATACAACGAAAGTGTTGTACATTATAATATATTTCTGAAGAAGCAAATATTTTTTTTAATACTCGTACAAGAATATCTTTCGATTGTATGATAAAATTATTTTCACATATGTTATTAATTACTTTGGTCGTGCAACGTTTTTCTAAGTCTTTTTTAACTTCTCGGCTCGAGTGTCACCTAGCTAATGGATATTTGTATCTAATGAACATGTCATATATCGTTCATTTGGTTACTTTTCCACTTATTTTGTCTTGTTCCATTGCGTTGCACACAAAAAAAAATATTCCGTTTCTCCTCTCATTACTGAAACACTCAAACGAATATTTTATTTTTTCAAATTTTGCTCGTTCCAACTTGTGTCAGAATCCTGGCGATGTACTCGTATGTCTATGGTATATAATATATTTAGAATCGCTTTTGATTCGTAAGGGATTTTCATTTTGAACGTGTTCACGTATTGAAAACTTTGAAATTAAAGATCCGCTGTAAAACCACGTGGGAGTGAAGTTTTATATGAGGAATCTGTTTGCAGAGTGTTCAGTAATATAACAACGTTTCCCTTCCAATATTGCAATAAGTTTTCAATCCAAACTGGATCCGGCTTTGAGCGTGAATCTGCTGAAATATTACGACCGTGTTTGCGATTCGGATTAACGCGGTTCTTCGTCTTCTAAGGCACCTCATCAATGTTTCATAAACGTTGCACCGTGCGAACTGGTTTTAGATATTCAATCCGTGTATTCGTTTCTATTTATCAGAGTTGATCACCACTCTGATTATTCATGGACGGTTATGGATTAACATTACGAAAGGTGCAAAGCAAGGGTACGTGATATCATCTTATTCGATTAAATCCAAATATTTGTATTCGTGTGAATAAAAATGATTTTTTTGCTAGTTGTTGGATTCTTCATGTTATGGTTGGATTCTTTCTCTTATTGTTGGATTCTTTCTCTTATGGTATCCAGTTACTCTCTGAGGAAGATAAAGAGCCAATTTTTAGTATTTAATTTGGTTTCACTTCTTGTGAAAAATTGGTTGTAGTATTTGAAAATGGATTGAAAATAACTTGCTATATGAAATACCTTGCCAGACCGCAAATATTTTGCTAAATAAAATAATATAACAGCATGTTTTAATATCACCCAACAATCTTACATTTTGGGGCTAAAGTACGTAATATCTTGATCTCGTGATATTAAAAAGAATCATGGAGAAAGTCATAGGTTTTCGTATTCCCCCATATACTATACAAATCAGAGAATGTATTATTGTTATCCGAGAGAAGCAGTTCAGCGCGAGTTTCAAACTGACGATTTTTCCACAGAAGTCTTATTATTATACCGTCCACTTCAACATTTCACCAACCAGAAAGATGTTTAAGAAGCCTTGAGTTAAAACCAGACTGGGTTCGTTTACTTAAAATCTGGGTCCAGTGGGAATCAAACCCGTAACCCCTGGACTGGGAAACAAGCGTCTTACCAACTAGACCACGAAGGTTGTCTTTCCTTACGAGGGCTCAAGAGTTAAACAATACATGCCGCGGAAACAATGAAAATCGCCCGGCAGCCCTTCCATGAACTACAAGTTACATAGAAAAACATGTTAAGAGGTGTGCATGTTATAACATTAACAGACAGAAAGACAAACGAATGGATCCTTAGTCAAAATAAAGTGTGGATTGTAGTGGAAAGGATTGCTTAGTTAAAGTGAAACTCTTTTTGGTATCGTGATCTCTCCGGTCCATTTGCCCACCTCTGCCCATGACGATTTTCCATTTCTGTCTACTTTAAATCTGTTAACCCAAACACGCCGTAAAACACTCCGACATGCCTTATGCGACTGATACGAAGAACATCAAGACACAATATTCTCTAATACATTTTTATCTTATTGGAAGAGTGCTGCCCTTAAAGAAGACCCTGTTGTTTTCCTGGCTTGGTCAGTGTATCAGACTGGTGGTCTACCTCTGCCTCGTTGTTCCTTGACACTTCCCGTTAGCGCGAATTTTTCCAAATTCTCTCCTTTGGGTGCCCAAAGAATTCGAGTACTTGTCGGAGAAAGATCGTTAAAGAAGAAATGGATTGGCCATAATGTTCTATGTCAAACGATAGGACACACATGTGTTGGAGTCGAAGCCAAAAAAGCCGTAATGATGTTCTGTAACAAGACGGGTCACCTGACATCAAGTAAATTTATACTAGGAGAAATGGAGAAAAAGAGGGAATGCAGAATGTGCAGTGGACTGATATAGGGTGAAATGACGATGTAGTAGTAATTCTTACAATTCTTTTGGGTACTGATTTTTTTAATAAGTCTTCCGTTGAGGACGCTCCGTGGCCTAGTTTATAATGCTGGTCTTTTATCCGGAGTTTTCGAGTTTAATTCCCGATGATATCCAAAAAAATTAATGAAAACATAGTACAGGTATAATTAGAGAGTTTGTATGCTAACAATACTCGCACGTGCTAGATGTGTGCGAGTGCTGTTACTTGTCCACGTTAAGTATTATTTCTAACACGTGCGATGGTCAACCGTGACATACTCGTATCTGTCTATTCCATTGGCTCGGTTACTGCGGCCGAATACAATGTGTTTTGCCGGCTACGATCTTTATCATGTCCGCACCTTCAATATGTCGAAGGGTACCAACCGCAAATATGTTGAGGGGTACCATACGAGTGAATGAAGTCTTTCGTTTAAGTATTTAATTTCGTTTTCCACTCTTAAAATTAGGTTTATCTGTAACTGACAGGGACGCTGAGTCTCGTGTGCTGGTATCTTTTGTGGGTATCCACTTCCATAATATCTTGTGTACCGATGGGAATACATTTCCAAACGAGTCTCGCGATAAATAATCGCCTACAATTTGTTGTCCTCGCCTCGTGATTAGCGAAACCGCCATGGAGAAACGATATTAATATCGCCATAAATCCCGGATCCTCCCGGGACCTTCCGAATATAATGGCAGCCGCTCGTAGTTGTACAAGGCGGTCCATTAAAATACCAAATTACAATCTCATCCTCCGTGCCCAGAGCCTTCCAAGAAGCCTCGGCCTATTTTGGAAAAATCTAATGCTGCGTATTAAGAACTTGCGAGAATACTCGACAATAATTACCAGCCTTATCGCGTGAAATCGGTCACTTCTCCCTTTTCGTACTCTGGCAGTATTAATGTGGCAACTTTATTTTTATCCACTACACTTCTATTTTATTTTACATTTGGTACAGGTTTAACACAATTACATCTTACAAAATTGTCCGCGCCTTAAGCATCAATTCCAAATTAATAATAATCATGATAAATTTTGATATCCCAAGTTTTAGGAACACTTTTTAGAAAATCTAGTCCCCTTCCTTTTTTCTTACTTATTTTCACAGATTATTTGATATGCTGTAGATAAAATATTATCTCGTGTTAGTAAAACGATAGTCTTTTTCCCGGGCGGTCCGTGTTCATTCCCAATGAAGACAATGACAATTACTTACATTTATTTTGTACTTATACTTGTATATTGTTTTCAAGTATGGCCACTTAGTCAGGTCACGAACAAAAAAACTAGGAACTTTGAAATACGGTGTTATCGAAATATGCTGCGAGTTTCATCGTTTAACAAAGTCCGCAATGATAAAAACCTGAAATGGATGAAAAAAGGTAGATAAGCATTATCCACCATCAACAAGCGCAAGTAGAGTATTTGGACAAAATGGGAGGAGATAAATATTCTTCAATTGATATTACAACGGAAAATTCAGGATAAAAGAAGTGCGAGAAGAAGATGCATCTCCTGGTTGAAGAACTTACGGGAGTGGTTTCATTGTCTTTGTTGTCTAATTTGTTCAGAGCTGCTGTCTCAAAGATCAAAATGGCCATGATGATCGTAAGCTACCGATGAGTAGAACTTGAAAGAAGTATTTCAAAAAATATAATGGAATCCTTTGATTATTGTGCGTCCCAAAATATAATGGGATCCTTTGATTATTGTGCGTCCCAAATGGTTTTCCTTTTTTACGTTCTGCAAATAACTTTTTATATTGTACCACGTATCTCGGGTAATTTTAAATTTCTCATTTCGTTTTTAAGTCTCCGCTGCTGGTTTCTGCAATTCACTCTCGAGTGATGCGGTTACGAAATAACTTTTTTACCGCCGTGCATTTTAATTTGGCGTTAAAAGTATTTCGCCGTCTCGCTGATGGATTTTTACAACCTATTCCGACGAGTTATGACGCAACTAGTTTTCAAAAGGGAGCACTGCGGTTTAAGATCTGTGACATTTAAATGTTTCGGGTGTTAAATTAAATGTTTTTTTGATAACTGTCATTTTGGTTTCACTGAAGAAAAATGTTAATGAAAACTAAAACACTTCCATTTTATGTCAACTCAACATCATACCCCTTTGGATTATGTCTTGATTTTTGGTTTACAGTTTGTATTGAATTTTTCTGAAAGTAATTTCGTATTTTTGGGTCAAATTCAAAAGCAAAATGTCACCAAATGCTCGTGGACGGTGGTTCAATTATCTCTCGTATCGTAAAACACTGGTTATTCTCGATCCTTCAATCCGTATTTTGTCTTACATTGTCATCCCATGCATTATTTTTAGTGCCCACAGCATTTATTCCGTTCCTATCAGTATTTTTCAACGTTCACAGCCAATTTTCTTTTCATCTATTTCTATATTTATACACGGTCTGTCCAACGGGAAAGGTGACTGATTTTATTTTCGCGTAACCACCAGTTTCATCTGAGTTAACTAGTGACACATTTCGACTATCTTCCGTAAACGTTTCAAAGCGCTGGCATCGCTGGTTAATTCGTAATGACAACAATTGTCAGGACCTTGCGACTCTCAGTCGACGTGTAAGAAAATAATTTTCAGGAAACATTAATTAAAGCAGAAATGTGTTTCTTGAATATTTTGCGGTGCATAGTATCTGCAGCTAGTTAGTGTTTGACTACTTGCGAGTCCTAAAGATCAAAATGTCTCCAGTAATTTACGACATTTCTCTTTTGTCACGCATCCCCGGCCAAAGGAGACAGCGCAAGTGCGAATTGGCAACTGTACTCGCGGCGAGCCAGTGGCGTTCCATGCAAAAAATTGTGTGCTATTTGAAGCGAAATAAAATAAAGTTCAATTCCCTTGTATATCCCACTTCATTGTTAATTCTAGTTAATAGATAATTGAAGTAACCGTGAAATTCGCAAAGGACTTATTTATAGTCTTGCATTTACTATTTTATTTAACTATAGTCAGTACAACGTTTATTAGTGATGAATCGTCATTAAAATATATCGTTTTTGGTAATGCTGTGTCTTTTTTAAATGAAAATGCGTTGATTTCTACATATGTACTTGATCCAAGGTAGACAAGACATAGTTCTTGAAAAAATCTTTGGAAATATCTATGGCCCAATAAGCATGTCTGACATTGGCGAGAACACTTTTACCGTAAACCCATAGCTTGGAATAGACTTGCATGGCGAGTGGTCCTATGGTATGGCTATAGATCGTACTGTCTATGAAAGCTTATGGC
Source organism: Odontocerum albicorne (assembly GCA_949825065.1). Taxonomy (NCBI): domain Eukaryota; kingdom Metazoa; phylum Arthropoda; class Insecta; order Trichoptera; family Odontoceridae; genus Odontocerum; species Odontocerum albicorne. Next base: position 14,550,609 of record OX463857.1, read on the forward strand.
GAAGAGGTATTTATGGTGTTTCTTTAGTTCACATTATGCGAGATGTGTTACGTTGAAACATAGGCGCCCTTAGAGGGATTTTCGGTTAATAATTGACACCAGAAAAATAAATCCAACCAGTGAAATACAAATAATTGTATTTCACAAGTCAATTATTATTTGTAAGATTGAAATAACATATATGAAAATTATATTATTTAGTACTTATCACCAATGTTTTATGAGAAGGTAGAATATTTTGTCAACGAATATATGACCCCTGAATTGGTTGAAAGGAAAAAACCCTTTATGATAATATTAATATTATCTTCAATGCTGTTTAATTTTATATTGAGAACTAGGGAAGGATGAAGGAAGAGGGAAAAATAAATAGTAAATTTATCGATAGCTCCGTGGCCTAGTTGGCAAATGCTTGTCTCCCAACCCCAACCCTTACGTTGGGGGCTATTTTCCCATTGAAACCACGATTTTATAAAAAAAGATTTTCTACTGGTTTTCATTCAAGACCACTTCAACATCTTTCTGGTTATTTGGAAGATATTGCCACGTTGTACTATATACAACAAAAATGTCAATTAAAATAAAATATATGTAAAGGTAATGGAAAAATACAATTAAAAGCTATCAAAAAGTCAGGACTCGTCTCAACATCCTCACAATCGAGATATACCCCCATTAATAGGACAGCGAGTCCGGCCGCGAGGTCGTCAGATGCTTTTAGCTCATATTAAGTGGCGCATTCAAAATTCAAGTGTTAAACTCAGACGTGCAGGATAGACCTTATTTATTATTTAGAGATGTGTATAGATAAATTATGTGGGTAACATTTGGTTACGCCGCTGTTACGAACGTAATACCGCAACATGCAAACAATACTCGTTTTTTGGGACCATTTTAAAGGGGTCATTGCACCGTTGGTCGCTAATTTACATGCATTTAAATATATATTCCACTGAGAATATTGTGCGAACTTGCGCAAAAATAACGCGATGCCAGTTGTTGTTTGCACTGACAAATTTGGCGAGATCCAGTCGGCGGAACGTTGGACGAAATGCGCCAACGGGTTCCAAAATCGGTTGACAAGTGAGAGAGCGCTGCGAGTGCGCCTCGAGGGATTCAGGTTTGTAATAATACCAAATGTGAAACAAGGACGTTAACAGTCTGCCTGATGTTGCACCAAATCGTTGACTGCATTGTTGAAAATCGATCATTTTCGCCGTATTTATTCTTTTTTAATAATTTTATATGTATTGTAATTTGTTTTATCAAACATTGTTTATTTCACTTTTTGTAACAGTATAACCCTACCGGTTTCAAGGTTCAAGGCTTTCACCTCACCATCAGGGGAGCACAAACAAGACTGAATTCTGTTCGAACTGGTACCGAGAGATACACGCTTCTAACGGTAAACATTCGGATTGGAGACTGCGGATTGAGGGAGGCATGGGACAACCTCGGCGAGCAGCGGAGAGATTCTTGGGATATATGTGTTTGTCAGATGTTCACCTCGATGAAGGCCTTGAAACCGGTAGGGTTATACCGTTACAAAAAGTGAAATAAACAGTGTTGGATAAAACAAATTACAATGTCTTTGAACCTCCACAATGTTAATGCCTTAACTATAAATAATATTTTATATGTATTATTATAATGATCGATTTATTCAATTCACTGAGTCTATTAGAATCTTAGTGGATTTTCAATAGCCAATTGGGTGTTATAGGATGTGGACTGAAAACCATTTGATATCGTCGATAACGCAACACTTTCACGCGTTTTGTATCTTAATTTGCTTGATACTTTTACATGTTCTATAAAAATTTAACACACTAAACTCCTGATTTATAAAATCTATCGATGGCAAGACGTGAATGTCTATACTTTGAATGAAATTAAAACATTCAACTCGAACAAACAGGATAGTTTAGTGTAAGTGGGCGTTCTACGAGTATATTCTTTCTATCGACATGTCGTTTGAATCGATTGGTGCGTTCTTCTCTCTCTGATTGAGAACCGAACAACAACAGCTTGTTTAACTGTAAATCGTCTCGTTTTTTGTTTCTTCTTACGTCATATTCGTTTCCGATTTCGTGAGGCAATTATTTACTTGCTTTAGTAATACAATATTTTCCTTGAATCTTATCCGTTTGACACTAAAGTTCAAACGGATAAATTTCACGGAAAATATTGTCTATTTTCACATTCTGAGATCCTGTGTCTCGTCCTGTGTGTCTGGTGTCTTATTGCGTCTGTCGACTGTATTTTATGCCGACTTTCTTCATTGCTTCTAGATTTGATAGATTATCATTACCTAGCACAATACAGCTTGATTCCTAGTCAGCATGTAAACTATTTGAATGATTCAATATAAAAGAATAAACATATACATGTGTATACTTGGAAATATTTGAGAAAAGTATATGGATGAGTATAATTGAGAAAGTATATGGTAAATTATCATTACCTAGCACAATAGAGCTTGATTCCTAGTCAGCATGTAAACTATTTGAATGATTCAATATAAAAGAATAAACATATACATGTGTACACTTGGAAATACGTATTGAATTTTAAATTAAACAAGTAAATATTGAACTATCACATATGTGTACATTTGTGATGGTAATTAAAAATTACTCAAAAATCTGACATTGACTAAAAAAAACCCTTATTGAAATAGATAAAACGTTGAAGAATTCTCTTATTGAAGAGATGATTTTGTAACGTAGAAATAAAGAAGACCTTCGTGACCTAGTTGGTAAGACTAAACTTATCTTACGAACCGGAGGTTGCGCTTTCGATTCCTGTTAGAACCCAGATTTAAAAAGAAGAATTCCAGTCTGGTTTTCACATAAGGCCACTTGAATATCTTTCTATTTGGTTGAAAGAGATTGGCACTTTGTATTAAACTCGCGCCTGGTTGTAGTGTATTAAACAAAAATAATCTGTACAAGTAGTGTAGAAAAGTACGACAAGTTCGGTATGCCCTATGAAAACGTGACAATACCAAAATAAATCAACTTCTAAAGAGGGAATAGTGAAAAGGCTTTATAATAAGGAAGTATGAATGACGACGTATATATACTCGTACGTGGCAGAAGTGAAATATGTGTGCCAGGATAAAAAAAAGTGCGATGTGTTCTCTTTACCTACCCCAATAGAGGTATGGCGTGATGGTGACATAGACAAATATTGAGTGATAACATTTGCATAAATAAGAATTCATTTATAACAGATCCACTATTGGTATAATAATTACTGGTTTCTCACCATGATTCCCCGCTTTTTTTATGTGTTGAGTAAGATGAAGAAGGGCACGCTGATATGGTTAGGGCATCTGAAACGAATTAATGCAGAAACACTAACAAAACAGATATACAGTGCAAACGTGGGACAAGAATATCAAAAAAAGTATGGTTGGATCTAGCGAATGATATTCTGAAAGAAGGAAATGTAGAACGTCAGAGAAATCGTAGAAGTGGTTAAGGATAGGGCAGTCTGGCCCTCTGTCCTCTCTACCTACCCCAACAGGGAAATGGTATGTATGTATATATGTATTGCCTTTTTTTCATTCCTTATGAGTAAAACGTATGTGAAACTGGCTAATATGTAACATATGTTTTTCTAAGTTACGAGAATGATTGTATTGTTCAGTGCTGTCTTGATATTTCCGTATTTTTTTTCAAAGTTCAAATTTATGTATTATTTTTATCAAGCATTCGTATTCGTCTGTTTAGTTGGGCGTGTCCCCGTCCGAAAGCAATGTACGTTTCACATAACAAAACAAAAATTAAATAAATATATCCTACATAGAACAATCAGAAGAAACAAATCACTCTTAAACGAAAGACAATTTTCAATAATTCACCAGGAAGAAACATTTTAATCAGAATATCCGAGGATACATCTAATAATAATAAAATAACAATTTATATAGCGTCACTTAGAGAGCAGACTCTCCTCAAGGGCGCTCCAACTTGGGGTTCAAACCCACTATTATTGACTTTAAAAATTTTACGAAAAAAAAGTTGAGTGTAAGGTTAAGACGGTGGTTTCTGCGGTCATTAAATATGGTAATTACATTATTTGTTTCATTACTTTATCATCCAAATGCCCGCAGACCAGATAAACTCTAATTTGCGGAAAACGGAATTTCTTTTCAATATCTAAAAACCCTCAATAACAAAATTTTGCAACGTCTTATTTAGATTACGACTCTGTTTCTTTTTTTTGTAAAACAGAAAGAAGAGCAACGCTAACATGACATTCGATGTTTTATCAAACACTAACTTTATATTTAAAATACACTCGTATAACCTAACTATAAGAAAAACATAATACAGGACTTGAATAATTCGTCTGATTATTAATATTTTGTCCTAACATTAATTAAGACTATAAAGCTGTCGCGAAAGAAAGGTTTGGAATCTTGCGCACAAAAGATCACAGGGCCTTCGAATAGGCCTTGTTATTCGGCATAAACAAGTTGTTTATCTCCCGAGGAATTGTATTCTGAATGGGTGACGTGTGCGGCGCTTCCGTAAACATGCCTCCCGCCGATCGGAACTCAATAGCCCAAGCCGGCAGCAATTAGGGCTAATCAAGTTCGTTCAGATGCCTGAAATTCGCTCTCGGAACGTGTATAGCACAACGCGTTGTATTTTAGCAATTAGCGTATTTAGCTGTATCATTATCGGGTACGTATTGACTAATTTAGGCTTTAGATATGTTGTTAGATATGTAAACAGAGCTCGAGGCGTGATATTTGTTACTTCATGTGTTTTGTCACTGTTTGCTTTCATACTTGCCTGGAGCTCTTAATATGACACTAAGTGTATTGGTTTTGGAATCTAAATGGTTTAAAAATATTTATTTAGTCAATCCACTAACCCAAAGGTTTTCAACGTGTGCGCTTCAGCGCCCTGGGGCGCCGTTGGATGTTCGAAAATTCTAATAATTTCAAACAATCTTAATTCAGTGCGCTAATTTTTCTATTTTATTATTTATTTATTTATTATTACACATGGCAAGAAATTTACACAATTTGCAAAAAAACAACAGGTAATTTAATTTGGACATACATTATTTTAATGGACCTGGGTTTGTCGCCTTTCATTTGTCGTATCCCCAGTAAACTAAGATTTTGCCTGTATCTCACTGAGGATATTTAGCATGAAAAAATAAATCGATACTGTCCGTAATCCGATTTTTGATTACACATAAACAAAACCCCGTTGCACGCTCTAATCAACCTGACACGGTGACACTCAATTACAACTGGAAACATCATGCGGAATCAAACTCTTCTCACATCATCACTCCAGAAAGACCAAAAATGTTCATCCCATAATATACCGCACGCAATCATAAGAATAAAAATAAAAACAAAAATATACAGAAACACAAATACAAAACAACAAAAATTAAAACAACAAGAAGAAACCCACACTCAAGAGCACACACAAATCTTTTCCACACGTCATTCATCCTGAAAGCCCACTAATGAACGGTAACAATGATAGGAAGGGACATGTGACTGGAACTGGTTGAGTTTTGATATCAGTAAATATTGAATATCCTTCGCAGGTTCAATTCTTGAAAAGGGAAACATTGTTAAGGGAAATTTTTTTTAGTTGAAAAGATTATACAGTATATGATATTTTTAAATGACTCTTTTTTGCATTTCTAATTAATTGTATGGGTTCCACAAAAGTTCTTTTGTACAGTTTTTATTAAGTGTTGCTTTTGAAATAATTTGTTTGATTCAAGGACATAGTTCGGATTGACAAAATTAATGATGAAAGGATCCACGAATAAAAATGACTTAAATAATACATATAATAGGGTGAGTTTGTGACAACCGATGTGGCACTATGAAATAAACCAGATTTTGAAAGAAAACGAAGTACAAGAGGATAAATACAGATTTCGCAGTAGCGAAGATATACGAGTATGCTAAATAGAAATAACCCCTCTCTGTCTACATCAACAAAGACACGGCTTGACGGTGATAATATTGAAAAATAACTTTTTCCTCTTAACCTCATTTCACTACCTGGAGCCGGCTTTTCTAGTTTTTTCCCTCCAGATTTGTCCGTTGTGGATAAAATCTTTCGCCACTCCCAGTGTTCGGATGTCCTCCTCCACACCATCCACCCATCTTTTACTCGGATGACATTTTCGTCTTTTCCCGTCAACCTTCAGTCCAAACAACGATTGGCCAACATTTTTTTCGGGCACCACTGCAAGTTACTCTTCTTCAGTTTATCATTTATCGGTGCCATTTTCAGACTACCATCCACCTCAACATCATCGTCTCTGCTGCACGATACTTCTGCACGTGTGGCCTAGTATACGCATCAATCAACATCCCGTATCAAACAGCATCACTGGTCGTATGACACTTAATATTCTTGATGTCGATAAAGAACATTTTTTGTATACTATTTTAACTTTTTCGTGTGCCATTTCTGGTCCCTCTGATGTTGGCGATCATTTTTGGCGAACAGCTTCTCGACTCTTTGGATATCTGTCCATTCGTGAATGTTGCGTAATCAAAGCAGGCGCATTCTACCCATTTCACGTCGACCCTCGATTCGATTATTTTCACACAGAGTGTAATGTAAGTTTGTATTATTTCCGCAGAGAGCGTGCTGTTCGTGCTCTTGTTCGTGCGGCGGCAGCGGCGTTGCCGTCCAGCAGCAACAGCAACAACCGCAGCAACAGCAACAACAGCACCAACAGCAGCAACAACAACCTCACCAACAGCAATCGCGGTGCCGGTCGCGGCGCGGGGCAGCAGCGGGAGATGGTGAGCGGGGTGCCGGCCAGCACCAGCCCGCCCAGCCACACCAGCAGCACAATCAGCAGCACCAGCAGCAGCAACAGTGCTGCGCGCGGCACGCGGCCCCCACCACGGCCTCGCACAGCAAGCAGCTGGCGGCGGGCGGCGCCAACCACCCGCCCCAGCCGCAAGGTAACGCCAAACGTAATACGAACCTTTTATTCCTAAATTTTTTTTCATTTTGTTCTATCGTATCTTGTTTTGTCGTGTCTTTTGTTGACTCACACACACACGCACACTCACACACATGTAAATATTGTTATATAAGGTTATTGGTATTTATGGGAAATCGTCATGACTTTGTTTGCATCTCACATATTTTATGGGATAGTTTTAATAAAATCAATGGATGATCAGAATCACATTCTGCACTGTGATAGGCACCAGTGTTCTAGTCTAGAACATGCTTTAATATTGTGTTGTAGTTGAAAGCAAGTCCAATTAGTGGCACTATGATGCTTTATGTCAAAACTTGTGTTTGTAGCACAAAACCGCTCACAACTCCAAGAAGCCATGCCCATTCTTATGTTTTTCATTCTGTGATGACCCAGGATTGTTCACCAAGAAGTAAGGTCTGCTTCAACTCGAACGTTAAAGTTACTTAAGATAATAACCCTCCCGACCTCCGCGGCCTAGTTTATGAGAATCCTGTCTTTCAGCCCAAGTGTTGCGGGCTTGATTGCCGTTGCAACCCAAATTTTTAAAACAAAATATTTCAGTCTGGTTTTCAGTCAAATCCTCATTTACTGGCTGGCTGAAGAGATTGACACGTGGTTTCTTTCAACCTCTCCGAGTTACTTAATATATCATATCAATCGTTAGACCATTCAGCATCAAGTCTGCCATCACTCGCCTTATTAGTTCTAGCTTGCCATTCCAGGACTTACTGTGTCTATATATCTGGGCATCGTCGTCGACCTAGATCTAACGGCTATCTAACTAAACAAGCGTCCTTAGGGCGTCTAATATTCAGTTCTGCGGATTCATTTCTGGACTTGGGTGTTCTTTCAGATCATATGTCTGAATTTGTTTGTTCTATAGTTTGTACATTCTAATAGTATATACATTCTAATAGTATATACATTCTAATAGTTCTATTAAGCAACACTAATATGCCATGCCGCATACAGTATAATTAAATAGAGTGTGCTACATATAGTCAAGTATTTTGTTGTGTAGCATTGTTCGGGCGCTTTTTTTTAAACAGATTGCCCTATTTTTGTCAATTTATTTTTAGTTTATTCTGATATGAAGCATTTAATTATTGAATGATTTTTTATGTTTGCAATTCAGTTTTTACTTAATTGTTCCTATTTAACATATAGCGGCATTGTGTTTTAACTTTATGTTTGTGAATTAAATGTGGTCGAAGCGACCGTAAATAATTATAATAAATGGTTTTATATTGTGTCACTTGAAGAGCAAACTCTAATCAAGGGCGCTTTAACTGAGGAATCAAATCCACTATTGTTGTTAGATTAAAAAAAAAAATAGTTGAATAAGGATAGGAAGGTGGCAGCTGTGGCCATATGATTAATCGTTGCCTCGTAGACACACTGTGGCAACTCATCATACACCGTTGAATTACAAATTTATCATATTATCAGTAGTAAAGTGACTAAGAATGATTGCTAACCATTTTACGGCTCAGACTTTATTTCAAGCGGAATTCGGGTTGTATCTACTCTTCGTCTTCCAGTGGCATATAAAGTTCCTCTGGCGTTGACTATCACCATAGCAAAAGTTTCTCTGACTTGATCCATGTGAATCAGCTGCCGACCACTCCTAATGTTAGTCCTTGATGTTGCGAAGCCGTGACATCTGTGTTCTTCCGATATTTCTTCGGTCCTCAATCTTACCTTTGATTATGAAAGCTATGAGACTTTACCACTTACCACGCAATACATTGTTCAAATAAGACAACTGACAAATATTTTTGGGTTCAAGTTCTTATCAGGACACTAGTGTTACTCACCAAGTCCATTCAAAGTATCCTTAGCTTCCTTTTGTGTATCCACCTATCAAATACTTGCAATCAATTAATTGTGTATAGCTTCAAATTACATGTGTCAACATAATATAGTAGAATTTGCCATATGTAGTATATTTTACCATTCACTTGTATCCACTATCAGATTTTTTAAATTTAAATTTATTTTGAATTGACACTTACGATAGTAGCTGCTTAGCATATATAGCAATGTTGATTCTAAAATCCTCCTTATATTATTGTATCATGGTTTAAATTATTACAGTGTATGTCTGCCTCAATAATGTGTGCTTGAATAGTGGAGGAACATTTTGCGGACAAAGTTCTTCCACAAGTAGTCGACAAACATCTTCATTATCCTTACGACTGTTGCTTTTTTTGGTTCCAAATAAAAAAAAACAAACCCGGTACCGCAGACTTCTTAAATTCTTAAACAAAAATTACGGGTATGTTTTTGATACTGTTGCTTTTTTTTCTCCTTAAATTTGATGTCAAAATATGACCATAAATCGTGCGGTCTGAACGCGAGAAAAATGTTTCCGTGTTATTGTGTATAATTCTTGAATCTTTCCGCTTTCTTTTAATTTATTGGTTTCTTTCTTTTACTTTCTTAAAATTACTTCTGCATCGTTTCTTTCATATTTCCCCCACGTAATAATAATATTTTTAATTTTGGATTGTTATCTACGAAAGCTCTTTTAGATAAATTTTCAGATATCAGTTTATAATAAAGTTTGGATCAAAACTTTTATAAGAAGTGAGATCTAACAAATTAAACCTTTTCCACCTATATTTTTATTTTATTTTTAGTAATTACTGGTAGTCCGAAGTATGCGTATATTAAAAAAACAAAAATGTTTTTTTTATCCTTATGTACTATCATCGAAATATAAAATATAGGTACACAATATCAGTCCCTGATTAACTTAACCCTACCTTTTTGTTTTACAGTAGTTAGAAACATATGTAATGCGAGTATGTAGATATTGCTTATAATTAATGCCTGTGGTTTTTTGTTAAATTCTGATGAGTACAAAATTTGTAAAATTGTTACTAGTCTTTTTTTGTTCTAAATAAAATAAACATACATAATTTTGTACACTCTGAAATATGCATAAATATTTGATCCATATACAACCTCCGCGATAAGACCATGCGCATCCTAACTTTTCGGAGAAAAGAGTTTTCATTAAAGGCCTCTTTAATACCATTCTGGTTGGTTGGAAGATATTGCCACATGACAATAATCTCTCCAGTTTTTACTATATACAACGAAAGTGTACTGCAATACACTAATATTGGATTTGTGTGTAGCGTTTATACGCTGCTTTTAAGTTAATTGGCTTGGTTTGTTTTCCTCGAGTTGATTCAATTGACATGATGTATACGGTTTCAAACTTCTAAAACTGTATTTTTTTAACTTATCAGAAATTGACAAATAACCACAGATCTGTGTATTCATTTATACTGCTGCAATTTCAAGTAACTTTGAAACAGGCAATTTTGTACATTTTCTTGTATAAACGTTTTTATTTTCAAGAGAAATAATAAATATGTTTTGTGATATATCTCGGTATTTATTACTTCTGAATAACGAATCACATTGCGAAATGCGTTCAAGCTAAATCATAAACAATTTCAAAACATCTGAGACAATCGAACATTACACCATCAAAGTGAATGAAAGGTATAACCTTTACAAAAAGTGGAATAAACACTGTTTGATAAAACAAATTACAACGAAAACAAAATATATTTTATTTAATAAATATATCCGCAGACAGAAATGGAAAACTATTAGCTCGACATTTGACCTCGAAATTCACACTAACATTGCGAGTAGCTAATATTGCGAGGAAACGGGGTAAAATAACGTGACTGCATTAACCGTTGATATGTAAAAGCTTTTTTATATTTAATTTTCGTGCTTTCGTCAACAAAGATATCCTACGAAAGTTATTTGCCATGTCCTGGACCGATTACGAAATTTCTTCAAGTCAATCGCATTTCGAATCTTTCATGATGTCTTGCGAAAAAGATCTCTTGAGTAAGATTTGTAATGATAATGTAACATTTTAGCACCAAAAAGTAAATTATTAAATAACTGTCTAATGTACAAAAAATGCAGGGGGTGGGAGTGCGCGAATTATTTGATGTCAAAATGAGACCGGTCTCGACCGATTTCCCGGACCTAATTTAATTGTCAGTACACCGCTGTATAAATTTACACATTCCATGATATTTTTCTCGATAATCTCTTCTGAAAATATGTTGATTTCAATCTAAACTCTTCGCGATACATCCGTTCACTTGATTTTGTGATTATTCTCAACGCTGCCCCGATCGCGATTTCACAAAGACTAGTACGAGTAATAACATCGAATCGAAGATTTTAATTAGACTACCTATCTCATCATTTTATCGTTCTTGATAGTTTCACCTCGTACATTGATTTATATTTTACAGAATAATCAAATTTTGCGAATAAATTTAATCATGGAGAAACTTTTGACAATGTACATGACCTATTTGGTAAGACGCATGTCTTCTAACCCTGGGATTTAATTCACGCCATAACCCAAATTTCTTTAAAAAATAATTAAATCTGGTTTTCACTTAATTACTTTTTAACTTATTTTTAGTTGGCTAAAAGGATTGTCACAAGGCAATAAATAAGCCAGGGCGTTCTGTATACAACGAAAGAACGACTATGTTGTGACAAGAGTAAAACACAGAACAGTTCTGCAGTTGCGTAGGTTTAAAATATTTTACTTTTCATGGTTACCACATATGATACTATCACGGAAATTCATTAGCGCAAATGGTAATCGCATTGTATTACACTTTCGTTGTATATAGTACAACCTGGCGGCCTTATTGTCATGTGGCAATCTCATTCAACCAACCTAAAATATATTAAACTGGCCTTAAATGAAAACCAAACTGGAAACCTTTTTTTTAATTGGGTTCCAGTAGAATCCTCAACCTCCGGGCTGGGAGACAGGCGTATTATCAATTAGGTCACGAAGGTCGTCTTACCGATCAGAAGATGGTTATGGGATCATTTCTCACCTATGGATCGTTTTTCGCAATTTTTTGCTCTTGAACGACAATTTGTGCTGTCATAATATTAACCTATATGTTTTGGCATAATCAACTCTCAATTTACTTAGATTAGAAATCCTCCTTTGTTAGTATATCAATATAAAATTGATATTCTCTCAAGTTGGAATATTTTTTGCACGAACCATCCTCGAGTATTGGGAAGCGTCAAGGGCCGGATTTGGGCGTCGGCTTCTCAAGTAGCCGTAGGTAATCATCGGCTTGTACAGTGGGGCCGGCTCGATAAATCTGTTTCCGCCGATTCGTTAATTACGTTCCGCACAATTTCCTTTTAACACTTTTTGCCACCGTGGCGAACTTTTTTACATTTTATTTTCTGTATAGTGCGATTTATTATTCACTGAGATTAATTTGTAAAATTTAATTGCCCGTTTCACTGTGATTTATGGATTGAATGAAAATATTATAAACTTAAGACTACATTTTCATATGAAACAACAGAAAATGTTTCAGCTGTTGATTTTAAGATAGCTTTAATTTAATGTAAGTAAGAATAACATTTGAAAATAAGAATTTTTTTTGGAGTAGGAAACTATAAGAACTCCATAAGAATGTGTGGATTTGGAGGGATTTATGTGGATTATGACATGTGTTTTTTTCTGCTGTCTTTTACGTGAAAGGTTTGATTGGGGGGTATCTCGACCGAGGTGATGTTATGAAATGATGCATTTTCTTTTCAATTTCCTTGAAATATACTCGTGTGTGTAGTTTTAGAACTTATGTATTTTTTTTATCCACATTGCACGGATTTCTCCTGTTACGCAGAGGGTCTGCTTCTAGTTAGCGTATTCGTTAGGAAGAATATCAGCCAGGATTCTTCTCATACTGCTAGGCGGTGTCGAGAATATATCTACAGTGTCATTCAGTTGGTTCAATATCTCTATACCACGCGTTACTTAGTGTTTAGCCATGATATTCGTTCTGTATGTTGGTATGTACGAGTATTTACATACTATGTTGCTATCAATAAATCTATATTTATTTAATTGACCAAATGCCATATATTATATTTGTCACGTCCAAAGAATGTTGGGTTTCGTCTTTATATGAAGAACTTTTCAACTTTTAGATCAATTGTGGATTTTCTCAAGTTTAATCAGTCGAAATTTTAAATCGTCTTAAATTGGTTTTTCACACAAATTTCATTTATTATATTGACTCTCTTGTAAAAGCATTTTTGGATCTAACAGCGATTTCTCAAATCATCTTAGTGCGGGTGGATTGCCTTTATATTAAAAAAATAGTATGGCATTAAAACGTTCGAGAAGAAATCGATTAGTTTTTCGCGCCTGTTAAATTCCCCATTAAGTTAAGTTGCCCATCACTACCCTGCACTGTAGAAACGAACATTATGCTGATTACGATGGCTTTAGAGTACGTATTTACAGTCAGTATAATTCAGGTGTATTATATTATGTTCACCTTATCGATATTATTAATCGTATATTTTTTCTTCAAACAAAAGTTGTCCGAGAACTGGTCACATAATTGGTCACAGTGTTGCCAAATGTCTCTGTTGCCGGTTTTGCACCCAATCGATTTGACATACAGCGACCCATTTTTTTCGACTGGTTTGTCGTTACACCGGTCCTCGGTTTATCGTTGCTTGTGTGAATAAATTTTGCATATATTGCAACACACCGAGCTGATAGTGCATCGTTTATATGCAAAAAAAGACATTTTATAAAAATGTGACTATAAACAAATATAACATATTATTGGAAGGCTTTGTATTTATTTATTTAATCTGTTCTTTAGTTACTGAACAACAAATCATGAAGGATAAATAATATGTAATCTCTGTTATTTTCGGATAGTTAAAATATAGAATTCATAGGGCATATATTATGTATCGAATTATTCATTGGACATAACACATCGATCAATAAGTCCAGGGACTAACCAACAGATGGCGCCTCTAATAACAAATCCATACCATTCTCGGTTAGTACCAACCTTTAGAAGTTACGAGTCAAACTTTCATGACATTCCGAAATTGTGTGTGTCTCTGTCGCACGATGCGCTAACCGCATCTTGACTACGATACCGGACTGTTAGCGCATCGTGCGACAGAGACGACGCTCTACAAACGATCTGTATTACTTGCCGCCGGATACCGTACGTCCATTTATACAGCACAGAACATGCGGAGTCTCATTTTTATTAATTAACTCAAACCAACCGAGCAAGTCTAAGTTAATATTGATTTCGAAGGGACGTTAATTTCAGTATTTTAGATTACTATTATGAAGTCATACATCTCAAATTCGATTGATAACCTGAATTACATTAAAAAAAATGTTTTAAATTTTGTTTGTGGAATTAAACATACCGTTTTATAAAATGAATGAGAAAGCGCGAGGTTAAACAAATGAATGAAGGTAACCAAGGTATGAATGAAAGACAACTAAAGAAAATTGCTAAATAAAAAAAATACGATATTACATATATGCATACCACTATATTGTATTACACTTCCGTTGTATACAGTACAACCTGCCGGGTTTATTGCCACGTGACAATATCTTCTAACTAATCAGAATGATTAACGAGGCTTTAAGTGATAACCATACTGAAACTCTTTTTTTTTTAAATGGATACCAACTGGAATCGAATCCGAACGTCTTGATTGGGAGACATGCGACTTAAAGCATTATAAATAAATAAAAAAAAACAACAGTTAAAGAAAACGATTTCAAATATCACCAAATACTTGTACAAAGGACTAGAAAATATGGTGTATAGATAAACACATTTAGTCGTTTAACACATTGACTGCTGAATCATTTCTTTAATAATTACTGTGCTGTAAAAAAAATAACAAAGCCATATAAGCTTTACAATTGCCATATAATATTTAGTCATTGCCATATAAGCTTTACAAACCCTATCAGTACCGTAAGGTCACTCTGGGCTTACTTGTTTTTGAGTTCAGCGATAGCAATTGGGAATAGGACGACGATAGGCATTTTGAGCACCCAGCAAAAGTTTATATGAACCCCTATAGGCGTTTTCAACACTCAACGTGTTAAGAGAGATGTATGATAGTATTTTAAAGTCGTTGTTTGAGGCAAGTCAACGAGGATGAGTCTCACGACAGCCGGTAACTGTTTCCCGAGTCTGACGGCATGGACAATATGATATGGAGATAGAGAAGCAGTGAACTGGAAATGCCTAAAGGCAATCCGAAGATCCTACGCTAACCTAATTGGGAAAGAAAAAGTGGAATCTAATTTAATTCCATTGTTCTTTGTTGTTTTACCTAATTTAACGGTGGAATAGTCTTATATTATTGTGGGGAGAGAGAGTGTCAGCGTTGATTTTATGTCCATAATATGATTGCTTCTCCTTTTGTATTCATTGATTTAGTTAAGTCTTGTTTAATTTCATATTCACGGTAAATTACGATAATTTTGACGGGGGAACAAATTCAAATAACTATCTTTCAATTTCAATCACATTTTGTCTCGACTTTTAAATTGCGAAATTTGTAGATAAAAAAATGCAGCGGTTCAATATTCAAAATAGACTGAACGGTGGTGCGGTTGATTGAATTCAATGTCTGGCATTTTACCAGCGCCGTTCAATGAGGCTGCAAAAAATGTTTGTTTTTTTTATTGCAAGAACCAGACGGTCGAGAGCAATTCCTCGCTCGTTGGTTGGGACATTATTGTGTCTTCTGTATGAGCAGGGACGTCATCGCACCATCGTTAGACAGGAGACAATCTGCTACTTTTAAATAATAACTGAGATTAAATTGACCTTCGCAGTGATCAATTATGTTGTCAAGACGTTCTCAAAATAGGTTTCGTGGTACTGCAATGTAATTTAAACTGTCTCGTAATATTCTACTTAGTTTTCATGTACGAGTATATTGGATTTTTCCTGACTGCAGTGAATAGCATAAGGATCGCAATGATGGTTGCCAAGAAGTTTTTATGTTCCATAATAACAACTTTGCAAGAAATCATTATGTATTATATTATATATACCAACTTTCAGAACCAAAATTATGGTTAAATGCTCAATGACACGCAGTTTACATATTTTGAACCAATCGATTGACATTGGATATATTTTGAACAAATCGGCACCTCCTAGCAGTAAGAGAAGAATCCTTACTTTTTCCCCATATTCGTGATGACTAATCAGACCCATGTTATGTAATAGGAAAAAAACCGTATAATGTGAGAATAAACTTACTAAGACGGCCTACATACATGGTTACGGATTCGATTCGGGCTGGAACCCAAATTATTAAAAAAAA
This sequence comes from Odontocerum albicorne, assembly GCA_949825065.1. NCBI lineage: Eukaryota > Metazoa > Arthropoda > Insecta > Trichoptera > Odontoceridae > Odontocerum > Odontocerum albicorne. The sequence goes on from OX463857.1 coordinate 14,566,833, forward strand.
AAAAAAGGTTTCCAGTCTGGTTTTCACTTAAGGCCTCTTTAACATATTTCTGGTTGGATATAAGAGATTGCCACATACCAATAAACCCGCCAGGTTGTACTATGTGTAAGAAATTGTTATATAATGTTTGTGTTTTTTCTTATGCGAACTGTTTACATCTATAAAGTATGTCGAATTGGTGACGTTTTGTTTTTGTTGGACCAGCATCAGAATTTAAAACAAAGTCATGTTGACCTTCACGATGTATCAAACGTTAAGACAAATACAGATGCAGTTTAAATCGCATAAATTCTGTGCTGTGAATTCTTTTTATTATATTTTACGGCTCATAATGAAATCCTGTTTCCAACATTAGGACATGCATGCGAAATTTGGACGTAGCAAAGCAGTGATAACAGTGAGATATAACTGCGGTGGAAATGATAGCGTTGCATAGAATGTGTGGAAAACAATAGATAATAGAATAAGAAATGAGTATGTTAAGAAATAATACTGATTGATGCAGTGCTTTGGATGAAAATATATAATGCGGATTGAAAATGATGTAGTATTTATGATATAGATTAAAAAAGAACCATTGACATGGTTCGGCCATTTAGAGTGAAAGAATTATATACAGTATAGAAGGCGCGATAATTTTGGGGAGACCTAAAACACCGTACCAAGACCAAATTCATCAGATTCTTAAATAGTGTAGCCTTTATAGTAGGATAGTATGCAGGACTAGGTGTATGGGCATGACAGAAGCAAAATATGGTTACCAGCATGGACTTATCTATCCTCTCTGCCTGCCCCAATAGGGACATGGCGTGATGGTCATGATGGTAACCTGATTCGTAACTATCACAATATATTAAACTTTGACGACTTCCGTGGTCAAGTTGATAAGACGCTTGTCTTCCACCTGGGAGTTTCTTGTTCACATCCCGATGGTACTCCAAAAACTTAAAAAATGGGCTCAGTGGTAAAAAAGTCATCTAGTAAAAATGCTCGCATTCGCCGAATGTTACCAACACGTGCAATGATGAACCGCTAGTTCCGTGCGTACTCCAGCTGTATTAAACCCGAATGATCGATTTCTGGCCTTGTTACCAATTAGATATATCGAAGGGTACGAAAGTAGAACAATATATTGAATAAACAATAATGAATGGGTACCCTGAATGTTGGGAGTCACTGATGTATGGGGATGGGGACAGTTGTCTGAAGAATATGCACAGTTTTATTAATTGGCTCAATCTAGGTTTTGACGTCAGAATAGATTGCTGGGATTTTATTAAGACTTGTAACTTTAATACGCAAAGTTATTTATTTATTTTTTAACAGAATAAACGACACTGAAGATTTCTTGACTTAAGTAGTAGTGAAAGGAGCCACCGAATAAATGGTGTATAAATGTGTACACGGATATGAATATTCAGGCTATGAAAGAATTCGTAATGAAGTGAGTAGGGATGAATTCGGAATGCAGTAAGCATAAGACTGACGTATTGAGTAATTTGAAGAAGAGCACTCTGTGATGGTTTGGACATGTAGAACGAATAAATGAAGAAATATTAATAACACAAAACGCGAAGAATATCAGCCAGGAGTCTTCTCATACTGCTAGGCGGTGCCGAGAATATATCCACAGTGTCATTCAGTTGATTCAATATCTCTATACCACGCGTGACTGAGTGTTTAGCCATGATATTCGTTATGTAAGTTGGTATGTAGAACAGAGGGTGATTCCTTGCACGGCTATATTTATTAGGTACATATACACTTAGTGCTTCTAGAATCGTGGGACAGTTAAAGCATCCTTAAGTAGGAATATCGCAATGGATTCTTGCCTTCTTGTTTCGAGGCTTCTATAGTTACACACCGTGAGAAGTTCGACGTGGTGAGCATATTTTGGGTAATCGCCCTTTGTTCTATACCATATATATCTGAGGATTTTTTTTTGTATTTGTTCTATATTGTTTTTATATTTGAGCTGATGAGGAGCCTAAACTGGAGATGCATATTCTAATTTGGTTCTTATTAGATAATTATATAAGTTTCGAAGAATATTGGTACTGTTAAATTCTCTTGATATTCTCATTATAAAACCGAATAAAACCGAATAGTATCCCAGTCAAAACCTAAGATTTACTCTTCAGAACTCAATAATATGTACGAATACATTAAAAATACCAGACATAGAGTTCGATTATTACATTCTCACGATTTTTTGTGAACTATGGTGAAATTTAATTCACTTTTTCATACCAATACACCAAATTGAAGAACCCTCCTGAACTCAACACGATCTATATTCAAAATATCAAAACGTGAAGTTACCTACATATCCACGTTATGGAGAATTGTTTGTGTATAAATAAGGATATACTCTATTCTCTCTGCCCACCCCGACAGGGAAACGACGTAATGATATGTTATGTATGTATTCACCTAAAATACTATTATAGCATACATGTATCGATGTATATTTACAAAAAGAACACACCCCACATTTAACCTGTTTTGAGATAATCGAGAAAACATTGCATCGCTTTTTTTATGGGCTTGTAGGGCATATTAATTTTAATACAAAAAAGTGTAAAATGCATTTTACTGGCTTGGTATGTTATTTTCACAAATATTAGATGTGTTTATTCGATATTTCGAATAAACTGAGTAAACGTGTTGTGGGTTGGATCCTTTTTGTATGACTACGTCCGTATGTTTGCATATATTATATCATATTTACGCATTATTTAGACTCTCATGGAAATTAGAATACTCGATGTCATACAAGTATGTCAGGACTGTAGGAACTTGGGTATCTTGTGGGAAATATTTACTTAAAATAGACGCACAGTTTGTTCATCGGGACGCCTTTCGTGGCCTAGTTGAAAAAACACATGTCTTCGTTTCAGGCTCGATTCCTATTGGAACACATTTAATAAAAAAGGGGTCCAGTTTCATTTTCACTTCAGGTCTCGAGCATTCTATTTCTGGTCAGTTGGAAGAACTATCTAGGTTGTCAGGGTTTATGGCGAAAGTATAATATAATATTCTCTTTCTGGAGGTTGATTCCCAGCTATCTTACCAAATTTTGGTACCCTTTTAGGAATAAAATTGCCAACACATTATGGAGAATTCTTGAGTTTTCTATATTTTGCCAGTGTCTTGTGTGCAAACCACCAAAATGAAATATAATGTTGGCTAACTATTCAATAATTTCATACATCAAAATCCCTTACTTATGTTAAAAACATGCCCACCAAACATTTTTCCTTGTCTGAGAAGTGATTAAAGTATGATAAATAAGTAGAAATGAGAGCTTTGCGTAAAATGCGTGGTAAAACAATGTATGACAGAATAAAGAATGAGGACACTGGAAATTATATATATAATATACAGAAGGTATAAGAAATTTAGGAAGGCTCAAAAATCAAATTATGAAAGAGGGAAGGATGAAAAGCCTTTATATCATACACATAATACGATAGTATTCAGAGCTAGGTGTATGGACGTGGCAGAAGCGAGAGATGTTTGCCAGGCCAGAATAGATTAAAACGGATATCTGTTGTCTCTACCTACCTCAATAGGGATATGACGTGATGGTGATGACGATAGTGACAAGATTGGTCCTTTTTTGCATATATACACGTCCGTCCGGCCAAGAAATGTTTAATTTCTTCGACATTTAACCTACGAAGTAAGAATTATGGAAAATCCCTAACGGTGTTTTTATAACAATGGTATTAAAATGCATTTACTATATACATTTAGTATAATTAGATTTCTAAAAATGGGATCAATTATACTGACTGGGTAAGCCGAAACATCGATTAGCTACGGATGAGCAACTCAAATGACCGGTGTGAGAAACTATTTTAGCAGGAGCCGCAGGAGTTTTAAATGGGAAACGTAAGAAAATTCGACATATGGTATATTATAATTCGTTGTTGTAATATTTTTCTTAAAACAGAATTGATTATAATAGGTAGCCACTGTTGATGATGAAATGTGTATCAAGTGGAATGAAATTCACATAAATCATCACGATCACACCATGCCCTTATTAAGATAGGCAGAGAAAACAGATGTCCATTTCAGTCTTTCCTGGTACACATATTTCGCTTCTGCTACGTTCGTACACCCCGTCGTTTGTGCACATACTTTATAAAGACTTTTTACTCTTCCTTCTTTCAGAATTAGATTAATTTTGTTGTGCCACGTTTTTCTAGGCAAAATTTTTCGTACCTTATATACTATTTATATAAATTATTTCTATAAATCTTGCATCATTCTTGCTACCTGACCGAGCAATCTTAATGCTCCTTTCTTCTTCTTAAGCACTGCATATTATTTCCATTCGCGTTCATTCCTAATATCCTTAATCCTTATTCTGTCATTCATTGTTTTTCTACACATCCTGCGCAATGCTCTTTTCTGCCGTATTTATCATAAAAAATATGATATGGGATAATAGTGTTACATTTTTTGTTATATCTATCTAATATTCAATATATTTGTAAACTTTAATGTGAAATGATATCATAGATTAACGTATCATTGTTTTTATTTTATTCAAACATGTGCCAAAGGCTATACTTATGTATATACAAATTTATATTTAAAAACTAATCTAATTTGTATATTATAACTATGAATTAACTTCATTTAAATTTCCTTCCTGTCATTTTATTTTTAATAATCTTAATATTTAATTTCATAGAAATAGTTAACACCTATTTTACATGCTAACTTATAATAAAAATCTTACAGCTAATTATTTTAATACTCGAGTTTTGTACTGTTGAGATGCCAAAGTTTACATTGTCAAATAATACCACCTACAATACTTCTTATAACTAGATAACAATTCTTTATTTTATTATTCTTTACATTTGTTTTGAATATAATTAAATCTAACCGAGTTCTTATGTTGTTGAACATTTATAAGATTTCAACTAAATCGTTTTATAAACTTGTTCGTAAACTTGTATATTATTTTTTTTAACGTTGAACCAAATAGATTGCACGTTGCAGCAAAAATCCTACAGCAGAAAAACAATTTATTTTTCATTCATTTAGGGCAGCCCGGATGCCACTAGTGGCACCCACTGTTTCGAAGACAAGGACTTGACGATAAGTAACCAATAATAAGAATTATAACAGTAAAAATAAAATAAACGTTAAGTATCTCGTATTAGCAACGATTTACCGAATGAGATTAAATTAAAAAAATGGATTTACCTCATAAAACTTTCTATTTCTAGTGAAATTTACCAGCCTAATAATAAAACATCATTACGAGTATCCACTCTCAAGATACTATATAGACGAGAAAATATTCGGGATAACCTAGAAAAACTCGAATGAATCCAATTCTTAAAGGCGGAAAAGCTTTTAGAGTAAGAGTATGTATGCATGGTTAGAGGTGTATGGACGTGGCAGACGCGAAAGATGTATATATACCAGGATAGAATTAATTGGAGATTTGTTCTCTCGGCGTATATCAGTGGGGACATGGCGTATTGGTAATGGTGAGTTGGTAAGACGCTTGATTTCTACTCGGGAGTTTCGGGTTCGATTCCCGATTGTACCTGAAAGAATAAAAAAAGGGTTTCATTCTGGTAAAAGTTTTTTTTTTCATAACAATACTTGTGGTTTAGACACGTGTCAGTATAGTTCACGTGTAGCATTATAGCCAAAAACGAGCCATGACGAACTGTGAGTTCCTTGCAAATTACAGTGGTTCTAAAGCTAATCGAGTATTGGGGCTTTAGAACCACTGAAAGTTGTACAATGTTGTCTCCCGGCCACGCTATTGAATATGTCTGTAACACTTAGGTGTTATTTTAACTCTACACTACATAACACTTAAAATTATCTTATTTCTTTCAACGATCTAATGAAAATCATACATAATTCTTTTTTTTTTTTTTTATCCGGATATTGCTAATATTTTTTAATATAAAATCATCAACCTACGCCAGAAAAAAGCCTACCTCTGATGACTTCTCATTTTGACATGTATATGCAAAAAAAAATATTTAACAATAAATTACTTTGTTATTTTACTACTTACATTAATCACCATAACACATGTTTCCACCTCCTGTTTCGAGGCCTTCTTAAGGCGGAATTACTGGAATAACAAAGTAATTTATTGAAATATGGAGTTCCATAAAGTTAAAACCGAAACATTTGGAAGTTTTAAGAGATGCCCTTTGGAAATAGGCCCTATAAATTGTATATTGAAGTGTTTTATAAATAAATAAATACGGAGGAGGCGAAATTTAGTGCTTGTATAGATAAATATATGGAGATCTGTTCTCACTGCCTGCCCCGCGATGGACACGGCGTGATGATATGTGTAAGTAAAATCAGTCGAGAAATCGCCGGGAATAGAACTGGTTACGCCTGGATATTAAGCAAGTATACTAACCACTGTGCCATGGCGGCAGCAATTAAATACTTCTACCAAAGACCTTGACCTCTGCATAATATTCTAATATACAGTAGATTTTCGCTTACCGTGATTAATGGGGACCGAAAAATCGCCACGGTGAGATAATTTCACGATCAACAATCAGGATTGTTTTTTTAATAGAAGTGTTTATTTTTTATTTTGACGACCTCCATGACCTGGTTGATAATACTTTCAACTCAAAGGTTGCAGGTTCAATTACCGCTGTAACCCAGATTTCTTTAAAAATATATTCCAGATTGTTTTTTACTTCAGGCCTCTTTTGAGATCTTACTAGTTGGTTGCGAGGAGAAGGCGTATGAGAGAAAGACCAAGAAAAGTATGGTTGGATTAAGTGAATGATATTTTGAAAGAAGGAAACCTAGAAAGTCAGATAAATCGTAGTTGTGTGAGAAGTGTACGGATGTGGAAGAGGCTAAGAATGTGTTTGTGTAGATAGTCGGGTGAACTCGGTGGTCTGTCCTAATAAAGTCGGGTGCTCGGTCCTCTCTGCCTACCCCGACGGGGACATGGTATGATGGTATGTATGTATGTACTAGTTGGTATGAAGATATTGTCACATGGTAATAAGCTTGCAAGGTTGTACTGTATAAAATGAAACTGTAAAATAAAACGATAACACAATATATTTTTGTTACTTTCGCGTATATGTGTTAGCTATAATATTTATAATGAATTAATAAGCAATAAAACTTCAAAAATGCAACAGAACTAATACAATTTTATTCATAGCACTAATAAAGTGTCAACATTATATTCTTAATATTATATAATAAAAAAGTATATAAATGGTAGCTAAAAATCGGTTCACAAAGGGTCTCGTAAATTATATTTGACTGAATGCGGATGGGGTAGATTTTTCAGGATACAGATTTTCATTTGTATATAAAGCGTCTTTCAAATTGAGCGGTTTTTTTAATTCTTGGATAAAACACAGATGGTGTCGCAAACTTGCCTAGGTCTTGTGACATTTGATAAGTGTAATGTATGACATTTATAAAAATTGAGTCGTATACAATATGTTACAACAATGCGTTCAAATTGTTGAATTATTTTATGTATTGTAGCCTCCGGAAACGGTGATGTTAATTGGCCACCAAGATCATGTGATCTGACACCATTGGACTATTTTCTCTGGGGTTACGTGAAAAGCCAGGGCTATAAGAATGGCCCCCAATCAATTCCCGAGCTGTAGGACGAAATTATTCGCGTTATTGGTGAGTTAGAACCGCAATTATGCCAAAATGTCATCGAATTTTTTGACAAAAGAGTGGACATCTGTGGAAGAGGTGGACATTTGGTGGATATTGTTTTTTGTGTTTAAATGTCATACATTATACTTCAATGACCAATAAAAAGTTTTTTGAAATCAAAGCAAATTTATTCAAGAATTTAAAAAACCGCTCAGTTAGACCCTTTATATATTTACTTTTTTTTTTTTTAATCGCATTTATACGGACTTAATCGTGATTCTTTATTTAATGTGTTGCAAAAGGTAAATTACGGTAATCCGAATATCACGGTAAGCGAACACCTACTGTATTAATTAAGTAAATACGAGTAAGCAATTAATATTTACGTACTAAATTAGAAAAACCTCACACAATGGGTGCGATATCGTGAGAACCAGTTCAAATACCTAGCGAAATGCAAAAAATCGTTTGAGAAACGCATTTTTTCGCCTTTTGTTTAAATATAACGTTTTCGTATTTAAAATAAGTGCTCTGGATAATTTATTTTACATTCCGCCCCGTTACTGTCGAGGTATACAAAAGCTTCACAAACGTTTTCTTTGTCCTAGATATAAAAAAAAATGTTTTCTTTATTGCACAACTATGTTAGATGCGATAAATAGATGAGCAATGAGAGATTCGAGCAATTTAAGTAATTTTGCTATTTAGGTAGTATTTTCTCAGATAAATTAAGACATACGAGATATATCGAACGGCGTGTAGCGATAGAAATCCAAGTCAATAAGGAACAGTTTTTTTAAAGAATAGATATGTCCGAAATCATACCCCCGAATAATAGGCGGAAAAAATACCTGTCATTCGAGGGGAGTAGCATAGTGCAGGGTTCGAACCGGCGACCTTCCGCACAGAAGTCCAGTGCGTTACCACGCGGCAATGCACTTCATAATCTGATAAAATGATATTCCACTACAGTATTTTACTGCCAATTTTGATGTATGGAAGGGAAACTTGAAAGTGGAAAAGGACTGAAAGGAGCCGATTAAATACTATAGAAATGCGTGCATGCATTCTTCTCAGAATTTATGGAGGTCATTATCATCATCATCACGTCATATCCCTATCGGGGTAGGCAGAGAGAACAGATCTCCTCTTCATTCGATCCTGACACACATTTCGATTTTGCCTCGTCCATTTACCTCGTCATGTGTACTCGCTTACTATAAAGACTTCACGCTTCCCTCTTTCAAATTATTAATTTAGTAGTGCGACGTCTTTTAATAAGTTTTCCCAATCTTCTGGTTCCTTCTGTACAACTTGTGTCGATTATTTTTGTAAATATGTTATCAGTCATTCTTTTTATGATACATGACCGAACAATCTCAATGTTTCTTTTTCATCTTGTGATTTTTTTACCACGTAAAAATTTCGCTTGTATATCCTAATTCCATTTGCGTCTCTTGAATTGCTCCGGTTGCTATCACACTGTATAACTCACTTCTAACTCTGTTACCTGCCGCTACTCTTTAAATATCTCGCTTCACGTAGTCATCCGATATGAACATCCTTTCAAGAAACAAACATTTTTCAACTTGCTTTATGTCTCAAAAATATTAAACTTGCCTTAAAAAGAGTATTGCCAATTTATGTCAAAGAACAAGTACCAAGTTTCTGACTGATTATTAAATCCGAAATTTTTATTTTTTTATTTTCTATATCAATAAAAGTACTAATACAAATCATACCATTTAAAATATTACTAAACAAGAAGTGAGTGCAGATGAATGTTTATTTTGCTTTTTTGAATATAAACCTTAGTATCTTGGTAAAACTGAAAATTTAGAACGTTTTTTTTTTAATTAGGCAATCCTCCAAACTAGGATGATTTGTGCCACCAAATTAAAGATATGCAATTGTATGAGTCAATATAATAAAATCAATTTTAAAGAATAACAATTCTAGATAATTCAAAGTTTCAACTGATTGGGCTTAAAAAATAACAATCGATCTATAAATGGAAAAGTTCATGGAAGGAAGAAGAAACGCAACATTCATTGGACGCGGTAAAGATATGGCTTTCAGCAAATCAAGTCTGTCTCGGAAAATATAGGGTCTATAGTTTCATCACCCAGACCACACTCGCAGCCGGGATTCTCCCCAATACCCATTCTGTAAAGGTGACTAGCTAGCACGCAGTGGCCCGTCCGCAAACCACACATGACATATTTTAGGATTGATTTATATTTAGAGCCCTTATGTACACCAGTTATATCCCAATCCAACGCCCATCGGTGCCAAATATCATGCTTAATTTTATTCAGAAGATCAGTTACTAGGTAGTATTGTTAGTGGCAGTGGAAAGTCAGTTACTAGGTAGTATTGTTAGTGGCAGTTACTGGCAGTGGAAAATCAGACTGTGGTCAACCGATAGAATATGCTTCCTTTGCCAAGGAATCAACACATTCATTACCAGTGATACCAACATGTGAATGAATCTTTCGGCCAGTTATTGATATTAAATACATTTTACTTTCATTCCCTGAAAATCGTGATTGGTAGAAATAAAAAAAATCGTAGAATTGAAGACAATAAGTCAAAAATATATACATCCCTTTCTTATTTTTACTTCCTCTTTAGCTGCAAGTAAAAAAATGTAAATTTAATACGCCAAGGTGGTTTAATATTGTATATTTCATAAACTTGACTTATTTTCTTTCTTCATTCTCTGGGGCATTTCTTCTTATTCTATTTTTCTTAACTTGTTTGTATTTTTTTTACTTTATCTTTATAATGTCACGTGACGCATCATAGTTGTCGGGGGCGGGGCAAACCAGGACGAAGAACGATATACCCCTTTCTCAAATGATAGCTTCATTAGTTCTCGAACCACGAAACTTAACATCTATAACGTAGAATTTGTCCTGGCGTATTTTATAAAACAATGAGTGAAGAACCGATTGATTTGTCTTTTCGTTCGTTGACGAATCGCAACTTATCAGACAGCGAATCATCTGTTGAGACCCCGTGCTCATGTCCGCTGTGCGATGGTTCAGTTGACGACTCGATACGTTTAGGTTATAATTTTCTTTATTTTGACTGATATTGTATTTTAAATGTTTTTTTTTAAATCAAAATTTACATCTTACATTTCTGTACGGTCTCGTGACTATATTTTTGAATTAACATTTTCCGGGAATAAAATATCAGTGACGATTGTATCATATTTCTGAAGTTTGAGAATCAGCAATTAGTTTCAAATACATCTTGTTTTAGATCCGCGGTATTTTATAATTTTGGTCATTTTATTTTACAAAGTTTGAGAATCCGCGATATTATATGATTTTTTATTTCAATTTACAATCCTGATTCAACCTCGTATTTTTTCTTATAAAATTTATCTGAAAGTTTGAGAATCCGCGATATTTAATAAATTTTTTAATTTAATTTTATACAATCCTGATCCATAATCGTGTTCTTTATAAAAAAAATATTTGTGAAAGTTTGAGAATCCGCCATTAAGTTCCAAATAAGTTTGTGTTTTTCAAGATTCCTTGTGTTTATTTCTTAATTATATATTTTTGATCAATGTGTCATATAATCAGATCATGGTTTATAAACGCCATGAAGTTTTGTTTTGTTTTGTATGAAATAGATTATAAATAGAGATTGCCACATGGCAATAAACTCGCCAGGTTAAAAAAAAAAGATTAAGTTGTTGATTTAAGAAATTCGTGCACTTAATGTTTATAAATGTTTTCAACAAATATTTCCTGTTTGTATAAACTATTTCCAATTTTAACAAAATTGATGTGAACTTAAAGCTGATGTGTTGAGCAAGATGAAGAAAACCACTCGAAGATGGTTTGAGCACATGAAACGAATGAATGAAGAAAGACTAACAAAACAAATACAGTGCAAATGTGAGTGGAAGGGGTGGTAGAGGAAGACCAAGGAAAGTATTGTTGGATCAAGTGTATGATATTTTGGAAGAAGGAAATTTAAAAGTCAAAGAAATAATAGGAGCTGTATGAGAAGGTGTTTGAATGTAAAAGAGGCGAAAAATGTGTGTCGAGATGGAAAGTCTGGCTCCCTCTCCTTTCTGCCTACCCTGATAGGTAGATGGCGTGATGTCTTGTTTGTGCTTCTGATGATGAGGTGAAAACCTTGAAACCGGTAGGGTTATACCGTTACATAAAGTTGAATAAACAGTGTTTGATAAAACAAATTACAATGTCTTAACTATAAATAATATATTCTTTTTTTATTATTAAAAATAAATGTGTTATTAGAGATAAATTATTTTTAAAATTAAGTTCGAGTTTTGAATGTATAATCAAAATACTTATGTGGAATTGAATTAAAATTGTGAAGTTAAATTAAATATTTTAAAATAAAACATTAATTAATTCCAGTATTTTTTGTCGTGTCACACAATTCAATTGTTATCGAAACTTAGATATAATTGAAATTTTCTTTGACCAACATACTAATGTTATTTTTTCTCTTTTCTCTCCACATATACACACCGCTGACTGCCGACACCCTTCGACTTCCCTCCACTCCTTGTGAATCATTCACTAAAATATTAATTCACATTTCAAAATGTGCAAATCATTAAAACTCAAATGTCACCAATCAATGTTCCATATCCATCTCTTATCATTCCATCGTTCATGTAATTTTCATAATTCATTACATTATTTTCTGTTATTGCATACTCCGATTCAAATTGACTTTCATTTCAAATCTTCATTTACATTCAACCTTTTTTTTTTAAATATATTGTCCGTTGACAATTTTTTTTGATTGATATTTTAATCCTCATACTCAATATTTCATCCATCACTTTCTCGTGCACATCTTTATATCTTTTATCCTCCCCTATTGTAACTCTGTCCATCCTATCGCAATTTGGTCCTTTCCTGTCGGTAATTGGTTGAGGCTGACAGGATCAGGCGGAGGCGATGGCGACTACCAGCTGGTGCAGCACGAGGTGCTGTACTCCTCGGCCAACCAGTATGAAGTACTGGAGTTCCTGGGCCGAGGCACCTTCGGCCAGGTGGTTAAATGTTGGAAAAAGGGCACCAACGAGATTGTTGCCATCAAGATCCTTAAGAACCATCCGTCATATGCCAGACAGGGACAGATTGAGGTGAGATATTATTTTTTTATTACATTTTTAAAAATTGTTACATGTTATCCAAAAAGTAATTTTGTTTCTCGGATAGATATCGTTAATTTTCATTGCAACTTCAAACGTGCTGAATTTATATCATTGTGAAAGAAAATAGTTTAGGAAACAAATTGCTTGAGCTTTTTTTGCTTCATTTTGAAGATGATACAAAATAAGTAAAATTTTTTGTGCTTAATGCTTTATTAGTACGGCAATGGAAAAAATGTGACACAAACCAAACAATGTATGTACTGCTGTGTATCGTGGTGATGCAGTAAGCAATTGTGTATGTTAAACAAATGTGGCTTAAAAATTTACATCCACTTGAAAATGGTGTCCGCTCTGGAAGGCCAATTATCACTGATGACGACCAAATCAAGGCTTTGAGAATAACTAGTTTTCTACGACACAAGAGATTACTGAGATACTTGAAATACCAAAACCACCATCCACAAGTATTTCATGCAATTTTTCATTTGAATTTTACCTAGGAGTAAAACTACAAAATTACTTTCTGGGCAACTATATAACATACATCAATCTAGAACTAACTCGCTTTTTATTTTTTTATTGAAAAAGATATCTCAATGCCAAGAAAATCATAAATATTTAGTAAGTCATTCTTTTAACTTTTACTGGTTGTTGCCTCTTCATTTGTGGTATTATTTCCAACACGCACGTTGAACTGCGAGTAAGTAGCTTACTCCAAGGATTCTAAACCTGAAGGTTTGATAATTAGGTCCCAAAACAATGTTTTTTCCAGCCATGCTCTTTGATATGTCCGTATCACCAATTCAGATATATATCAAAGGGTGGCATACAAATGAATGATCATTGAACAATAAAAAAGTTATACAAATTAATTTTGACTTACTCATACAATTTTATATGAAAAGAAAAATAGCAGAAGGAATGGATAAACCGAAATTCTGTATATCGAATATTTTTTTTGTATAAATTCATAATAAATGTGCATGATCTGTTTCATGAAGAAGAAAAATCAATGAAATATTTGAGAAAAGTCTCCAGTATATTCTGAAATATGTAGAAAAGAGAAAAAAAAATAAACATATGTCATGAAAATATATATAGGTATTAACAAGAATTTATAATGAACTAAACATAATTTATAATGAAGAATTAAAAGATTCCATATCAGAACTCAATAAAACAATTATTTGGATTAACTGTGTTTTTCAATTCTCCGGGCTTGAGTGTCCCCAATTACCATGGATAATTGGCACTCTACTGTATTTTAAGTTAAATTTTGTTCAAATTTGTTATAGCTCCCTTCATTTAATAACAGTCACGTGGTTTCCCTGCCTCACTTAAAATTTTTGGAGTCCCGTTCTGAATATAAATCATGAAATTATAAGGCTAGAAATTAGTATTTATTTAGTCCGGATTATGAATTCCAGTCTAAATCACCAAAATTGTTATCATATACTACAACTGAGTCTAGGGTGCCTTTCTGCTACAACTTTAGAATGTAACACAGACTGTTGTATACTTAGTTATCGATTCTTTAATATTTTTTTACTAGAAATACCAGAATAATATTTTTATGATAGCTTTTAGTACCAAAATAAATCTTGTTATTGATATAGCTATATTTTTTACCAAAGTTTTCCTGTATTGATTGATTGCATTTAATTTGAAGAAAAAAAATGTTTTTTATGTTTCTCAATAGTATGTCCCAATTTGTTTTTGATATTTCCAGAAAGAGCATAGATAAGGAAAATTATCTGAACACCTGACCACATCCTTTCTTACACAGAACCACAATATGTTTGTTATTTTGTTGTACATTTTACACTGCTAATTAATTATAGTTTATTGTATGGATGTACATGTTGAAAAAAACAGACATTTTTTATTTTGTTTCAAATTATATTTTTTTACTATGGATATTTAATTTCCTTAAGTTTTTATAGTAAAAAAATAATTCCATACAATCTTGTACTACCCACATGCCCAAGTTGATAGAATGCTTGGTGTTTTATCTGAGGGTTTTAGGTTCGATTCCTGATTGTACCAGAAATTTAAAAAAAGGTTTTAGTCAGGTTATTCACATTAACAGAATTCTGCGAAAAACAGATTAACAGAATTCTGCGAAAAACACAAATTAGTGATAGCAAACACTTGTTTTCAACACCACCCAAGACAGCGATACACCTGGAAATTCCCTGGAGACCGACAAAGACTGCAAATAGATTATATAATAGTTAGATATAGATTTAAGAACCAAATAAAAGACTGCAGAAGTTATTCCGGCCCAGATATAGATAGTGATCATAATATGGTAATGACCAAAAGTCTTCTAAAACTGAAAAAATTAAAGAGGAGAAATAATTTCAAATGGGATACAAAGGTATTAAAGATAAAAGAGGTCAGTGACAATTTTAGGGAAAAGACACAAGAGTGTAACCTAATGGAAGAGGAGAATGTGAATGCTATGTGGGGAGAGATAAAGTCGAAGATAAAAACTACGGCAGAGGAAATTATAGGTAAAGAAAGACCCCAAGCAAGGAAGGAATGGATTACCGATGAAATTCTCAATATGATAAAAGAAAGAAGAGAGCTCAAAAATGATAAAAGAGATGAATCACAAGAGAAATACAAAATGCTAAGAAACAAAATAAATAGAGAGTCAAGAATAGCAAAAGAAACATACTATCAGAATAAATGCGTTGAGATAAATGACGACCTCAAGAGAGGAAATGCAGAAAGAGATCACGCTGCGGTGAAGGACTTCTTTGGGATGAGAATCGGAAAGAGCAATGCAATAGAAGGAGAAGACGGCAAAATACTATTCGAAAATGACCAAATAGGAGAGAGATGGAAAAGATATCTCGAAATGCTGTACAATGGCAAGGGAAATATTGACAGTGAAGCATTGATAGAGAGAGAAAATGAGGTAGACGCGGATGATCTGGGAGACCCAATCATTAGAGAAGAGTTCGACCTCGCACTGAAAAACCTCAAAAACGGGAAAGCACCCGGAATCGATGATGTTCCTGCCGAACTAATTAAGGCAGCAGGAAAAGGAATCACAGATGCCCTGTTTAAAATGATACAGACAATATATAAGACCGGAAAGATACCAGAGGACTTCGAGAAATGCCTAATTGTCACATTACCAAAGAAGGCAGGTACGACAAAATGTGAGCAACACAGAACTCTTAGCCTAATATCCCATGCCTCAAAAATACTGACTAATATCATTCTAAAGAGAATTGAACCAAAAGTAGAGAACATCCTTTCCAGAGACCAGTATGGCTTCAGAAGAGGTGTGGGAACCAGAGAAGCAGTACTGTCTCTACGAATACTGCTAGAAAATAGAATAAGAAGAAACCAAAACACATACATCGCATTCATAGACCTGGAGAAAGCTTTTGACAAAGTAGAATGGAAAAGACTCTTCGAGATTTTGAAGAGAATTGATATCAAATACAGAGATAGACGTATAATCCAGGCGCTATACAAGAATGAGGCCGCTATAATCAGATGTGACGAAGACACAAAGAAAGCCAATATAAGACAAGGGGTAAGGCAGGGATGCTCTCTGTCACCTGTTCTTTTTAACGCCTATATACAGAGCGCGATTGACGACTTGAGAGAGAGAATGAGTCACAGAGAAGGTGTAACGATACACGGGCAAAAGGTGGACATGATAAGGTTCGCTGACGATATTGCTATGGTTGCTGAAAGTGAAGAGGAACTACAAGAGGCCTTAACAACTATGGAAAGCATTCTTCAAAATAACTACAGTATGAAGATAAATAAAGACAAAACAAAGCTGCTGACTGTAGGCCGAGCGCAGCACCAGATGAGAATAGTGATGTCGGGTAAACCACTAAAGAACACCAAGGAGTTTGTCTACCTCGGGAGCAAAATAACATGGGACGGTCGGTCCAAGAGCGAGGTCGACAGCCGTATACATCAGGCTAGACTTGCATTTAATAAAAGGTCGAAAATAATAGAATCAAATAATATAGACCTTAAACTGAGAATACTCCTCATCAAGACCTATGTATGGAGTATCTTGATGTACGGCTGCGAGACATGGTGCCTATCCGAAAGAGATAGACGAAGACTAGAGGCTTTTGAGATGTGGTCCTATAGAAGACTATTAGGAATTTCCTGGAGAGACCGCATCACAAATGAAGAGGTTCTCCAACGAATCGAAGGAGGAAGGCACCTGCTCAGGATCCTGTCCGAAAGGCGTGCAAGATGGATCGGTCATATAATACGACAAGAGGGCCTCTTGCATGCCATAATGGAGGGCATGACCGAGGGGACAAACTCTAGGGGACGCCCATGCCGAGAGTACCTGGAGGACCTGTTGGTGGACGTGCGCTGCTCAACATACACAGACTTAAAAAGAGCCGCACAGGACAGGGGGGAATGGAGGAGAAGAGTTCAAATTGCTGCAAACCAGTCTTAGGACTGCAACCACGGAGAGAGATTCACATTAAGCCTTTTAATGTTATTTGGTTGTTTGGAAGAAATTATTACATAGCAACAAACCTCCCAGTTTGTCTTGTAGACAATGGAAGTGTTATACAATAAAATACTTACCGATGTTAAATTTACCTGTGTAAAGAAAGATTCTGTAAATGAATTTTTTTTGTACGTGGTGTTTTTTTTATATCAATAAAGATTTTTTTCATTCTTAAAAAATAAAGGAATCATTTTAGGAATATACACATATCCCTCATTATATTATGCTATGTATCTATAATGAGATTTAAATAAAATTAAAAAGAGTATATATAAAAAGACAATTTGAATTTACCCCATAGAAAGGAAAAAAATATATATGTAGGTCTTCTAAATAAAATATAAATCATGATTGTTTTTTATTTGTCTGATAGAGGTAACAAAAAAAAAGGTTACTTTTTTCCATTTTGAACCAATCTCAACCAGATTAAAATCTTTTTAGCTATTTAATTTTTGCTAAAGCCAATCATGTAAAGCAAAATATATACCTCTAATAATGTTTTTCTAGCATTTTTGCTTGCTACGCATTATTTAAGCAAATAACATTAAACTGGCAGATTCAGAACTGGTTCTTCGAGTAGCAACTAGGTGACATTTGATTGCAAATTAGTATGGAACTAGGTTGAAAATCACTTTATGTGTGTCTACGTACTTGTATATTCAAAAGAAAGCTTAGTCATACATGATGAGCTAAATACTAGAGATAACAATGGGATTTTTTCTTCACTAATATGTCTGTTGGTTACGTTTATCTCTATATTCCTTCGATAACAATCTGTAGAATGAGTTTATTTTATATTGTTTGAAATGTTGTCTTTCACAGGTTTCCATTCTGTCCCGCCTCTCACAGGAGAATGCCGACGAATTCAACTTCGTGCGGGCGTACGAGTGTTTCCAGCACAAATCTCATACATGCCTTGTGTTTGAAATGCTTGAACAGAATTTGTATGACTTCTTGAAGCAGAACAAGTTCTCTCCGCTGCCCCTCAAGTACATCAGGCCCATCTTGCAGCAGGTTCTCACAGCGCTTCTAAAGCTAAAGGTAATTTGTTTATATCCATTTCAAAATGTGAGAAATAAAATAACACCCTAATATAGAAACTTGAGTATCAATATTTTATTTCTGTAGCAAGTTGACTGAATAACCCACACCAAAGATGCTTCTGTTTCATTCAAGCATCTTCTGTTCTCAGCCTTCCGGCACTTCAAAGGACATCTTTTCCATGCTGTTAGTTAAGTATTGTTTGCTCAACTCGTCTCAACAAAGCAGGTCTCAGTGGACCATGCTTCCTAGAGGGCAACATTCTGTCATGTGGTATTATCTGTGGGATAATCTTTATAGGATGGTCAGATCACACCAAACAAACTATTAGCAGCAACAGTACCAAATCAAAGACCTGTAAGAAGATGTATAAATCCTAACAAGAGGTCACTAGATAAATAGGGGAGTATTCTGTCATTGATTCGACCTTAATCTCCTGTAGCAGCAAGAGAGAAATAGAAAGATAAATCTACTACATTTGAGGACAACAATTTCACATAACAAGTTGTAGGTATAGTACTGATAGCAGTTTACTGGTATATATGTATTTTGTTCATATTTTTAAATATATATGACCTTACATACTCTGGAAACTATACTGAATTAATTGCTTGTTTTTATCTGAGAAGACTACCTCAGTGTGGATTTCAAACTGTCGATCTTCTACACAGAAAGCTTAATTATAATATCATCTTCCTTGTGAGCTAGTTATATTGTGATGAGCACAATATGCTTTATTCACTTTCATTATGTCTTTCTCTTTTTACTTCTAGCAACTTGGTCTTATCCATGCTGACCTAAAGCCAGAGAATATAATGCTGGTGGAACCTGCACGGCAACCATACCGCGTCAAAGTCATTGACTTCGGTAGCGCCTCCCATGTCAGCAAGGCTGTCTGCAACACATACCTGCAGAGCCGATATTACAGGTAAGGTATCTTCTTAAATCTCTTAGTCTTCCAACTGTTTCATTTCATTCCACTAGCCTTTGCAGAGTTCCTTTATTTATCTTTGTTTTCTTTTCAAATTCTTTCCAGTTTTGGTGTAATATACAGTTTGAATGACTGTTCATTGGCTACAATGAAGAGTCATTCAATTCTGTATCCTGCACTTCACCATACTTGAAGGATGCATCTCAAGCTTGCCTTAAATACCAAAAGTTAAGCTATTGTACAAAATATAGTAAATATAAAATTATTTAGATAGGAACAACTGTTTTTCATTATTTCTTTAAATAAATGCATAATTCTTATAATTTCCATTGCACCAGGGCGCCGGAGATAATCTTAGGCTTGGCATTCTGCGAGGCAATCGACATGTGGTCTCTTGGTTGCGTAGTGGCCGAGCTGTTCCTTGGTTGGCCCCTGTACCCTGGTAGTTCTGAGTATGACCAGATCCGCTACATCAGCCAGACTCAAGGGCTTCCCACTGAACATATGCTCAACAATGCGTCCAAGACGACCAAGTTCTTCTACCGAGATATGGATAGCACGTATCCCTTCTGGAGGCTCAAGACTCCTGAAGAGCATGAACTTGAAACCGGAATCAAGTCCAAAGAGGCACGGAAGTACATCTTCAACTGTCTCGACGACATAGGACAAGTAAGTTAACATATTTACCTGAACTTATGATTAAGAATTTTTGCTCATTGATTTACAACACAGTTGATAAAAACAATTTAATTTTTAATGGTTAACAATTTTTTTGTGCCTGAGTTTACTGACACCGAGGTATATACGAGTATATACACGGATATAAGAATATCTGTGGACAGATATAAGAATATCTGCTATCTATGTAACAGATTGTCAATGATGTGGTTTTCACTCAATATTTTTTCATATTGATAAATTTTTATCAATATTATAAACACACATTTGATTATATTATTTGTATAATATTACATTACATACTGCAGAGGAATAAAGCTTTTTTTTAAATTCAGTTATTTATTTGAGATACAGGTCTATTAAATGCATTGACTCCTCTGTTTTAAAATCACAGTCTTAAAAAATTTACCCATATATATTGATTTTAAATGATAGTAAAATGGAAGAAGCAGGTATAATTCATTATCATATACTTTTACAAACTCCTGCTAGGCCACTCCTTGTTCTCTTATTTTTTCCAAATGAATTCGGAATAGATGATCTACGATTTTAGCATCCAGCAAAAGTTTATACAGTGTGGCCACTGAAAGACTGAACTGTTCACTGAAAATTTCTCGCAGGAGGTCCATCGTCACCCTGGCAGTGTGCTCAGTAGCTCCGTCCTGTTGAAACCATACCTCCTGATTATCTTCGACCGCTGGGCGTAAAAATATTTCAAGGATGTCCTATACAGGGTCCCATTGATTCTTTCTGGCTGACATTCCTCATTTTTAAAGAAATAGGGGCCGATAACTCTTTCAGCCGTAACACCACACCAAACAGTGCATTTTTGGGGATGCGATTGATGCTGATGTAATTCCCTGGGATTCTCAGTATCCCAAAATCTGCAGTTTTGGTTGTTGATGTATCCGTTTAAATGAAAATGGGCCTCGTCACTTGTTGTTCAAAAAGTTTTTGAACAACTTGATACTTTCATTAGAATAGAAAAAACCCAATGAGTTTTACCCGTTGCTGGATCACATATGTAACCATTTTAATCTTCAAGGGGGGCTCTATAACTTGTAAAAAAAGAAAATAAAAGTGATTGAAAATGAACAAGTTATGGCTTTTTCAAACCCTTCAGTATTTCAGTGGCCATCTTATGTAATCAATTGTCAGTACTTTACATGTTAACAAATTAAGTGAACAAAATTTAGCCTTTATTCACAAGATTGATTTCTTCAAAAGGAATAATTGGAACTTTTTTTTGTTAAATTAATTGTTCAATCCATTGATACACCAAATAGTCTTTATTAGTTTCCTGATTCAAAATGAAAGTTTCAATTAATTGAAAAAGAAATATATTTATTTAAATAGAATGTTTGTTAATGTGTTTGTTCCTTTTATAACTCAGGTAAACGTACCGACCGATTTGGAAGGGGGTCAGCTATTGGCTGAGAAAGCAGACCGAAGGGAATTCATCGATCTTTTAAAGAGGATGCTCACAATGGATCAGGTAATTTAAAAAATCTTTTCCAACTATTCAAATTCAGCACTCGAGTAAGAATTTGAGTACCAAGTAGGAGAAATAAATGTGATCAAACTGTTTATTATGGATAGACATTTGTGAACTTTCCCGCCTGTCAAAGTGCATGACCTGAAGATTAAATGGTTTCCTTAATTAGAATCTTTGTTAATAGTCAATTTGCCAGTTAATAGCCTTTGTTAACCTTTCCTTCCCTGTGTTGGGTATCTTCTACACGTTGCTTCTAATAACCATCAATATTTCTATAAATATAATAAATACAAGGTTAAGATTTTAGGTATTCCTCCATAATATATTTACGCATTGATTTAAAAAATAATATTAATAATAATCAGAATTTATCGACTACATCGAGGTGTTTTAAAAAGATCGAAAACAAATTCGCATTTAAACGCTGCGAGTGCCTCGTCTTGACGATAGGTGAATAGTATGCGGGAAGCGCGACACTATATTCGCAACTCACTCTTGCATACTAGACTGAATTGCGAGGAGCTGAATTGTCTCAACGCCGCAAGCATAAGCGTAAGCGCCGGGGTATGCGACTGACATTCCGCGCCGCTAGTAGCTTCTAAGCTTGCAAATAGGTTAGACGTACGCCCGTTCCGTGAGCGGTGCCAGATGGTTTTTTAATGTTTTCAGCAAATAAATCTCAATTATTATAATTTTTAACTTCAATTATAATTAATTAAGGGGATTATCTATGAATGTTCTTATTTTTCCGATTTAAAATCGCTAATTTTTGATTGCGTACTCACTACCCAACACCGGAGCACGCATATTATTTTTATCACCGTAAGGGAAGGGTTAATAATCAGTGCAAAATAATGCATATCGGAACACAAAACTATTGAATCGATAATATACTAGAGTAGCTGAACTAAAAAATTTCAATCTTTATGAATTGAATCATTAGATTCAAAATACTTTTTTTGCTGTGTTGAGTTGGTTTTGAATGATAGCCGATATTTTGAAAGCGTTGCAACTTTCACGCTCAGGGCAATGTTAATAAACATTACTGAATATGGTAAGCTTGCACCTAAGACTTGTGACTGCTACACGAACACTTGTTTGGCTCGCTCAGCTACCGTTTTTCACAACTCACTGTATGGCAATTTCGAATTCACCTATGTGTGTGTGTTGTCTACATTTTTCCAAAATAGGAAGCCATGCAGGTTTAAGGTGCATTGCATCATTTCTGTTGATATATTTTGGGTGTTTATTAACGTGTTCCTCGCAGGAAGCACAAATGCCTGTGATCTGATCTGTAGCATTCCTTTGTGTATTTTACGTAATGTTTAGTTTATCTCCTTTATTTAATGAGTCTCCTTAAGAGTAATGACTATTATTTATTATTAGAAAATTACTTGAATGTCATGTTTACTTGGTGGTGTAATCAAATATCAGTGATTCTAAACAAAATACGCGTTTAAACTTAGAAATTAAAAAACGCCGAAATTGTGCCGCGCACAGGATTCGCGGAATTTGATTTTTAACGCGGTATACAGGTTAAATTCCGATTACCTTTTTGATGATTGAGCCTCTGGCTTACCCAAAACAGTCAGTTCCAATATCAAACGGTGCCCAGTATTTTTCATACTTTCCTTCCTATGGAGTACATGACTTGAAGTACAGAATTACAGAATTTCCCTTGTTAGAATCTTTGTTGATATGATGAAAGAAGTTTCGTTACACAAAATTATTGAGCTGATACTATATCTAAATCATTAAGGTTTTCTGCACTTTTCTGTGCTAAACCACTTAGTAATAGTAGACTTTTTGATAAAACAAAATTTAATTGTGAAGAATGTTCTCTGGTCTCAAATGATGATGTTATTTAGAGTTCCTTTGAGGAGAGTCTTCTCTCTAAACGGCGCTATATAAATTGACTTATTATTATTCATCATTATCCTGTCATGTAGCTAATGACTGAGCACCGTGACTCCCATGATAGCCTCTGAGGACTCCTCTCCATCCATCTCTGCACCACACAGCTCGAAGGGCAGTTGTTAATGGTAGTCCATTTGCATCTGTCACTATTATTATTATATTTTCAAAATTAAAGAATAGTCCAAATCTCAATTTAAATTTGATACGAGGGTGAATCAATTTTAATTTCAGTTTTTTTATTTGCAGAAAGAAAAAGACCAAATACACATAATTTTTCTACATAATCTCCTGCTTTAGAAATGCATTTTTCCCAGCGGATCGGTAGTTTTTTCATTCCGTCATCGTAAAAAAAAGTGGGTTGTGTCAGCAGCCAATTGTGCACGAACCCCTCTAATCCATCGTCATCGTTGAATCGTTGGCCTCCCAGGATTTTTTTCAGTGGCCCAAAGAGAAAAAAAATCGCTGAGTGATAGATCAGGGATATAGGGAGGGTATTCCAGTCGTGTTCAACTTTTCCTCTAAATGTTTGCATGTTACAGCTGTAGTATGGGGCCTCGCATTGTCATTGAGAAGAATCACTTCTCGTATCGGTTGGTCATGTCTTTTGCACCGATAAGCAAGTTTAATTTCACTCAAAAGCTCACAGCAGTACACCGCATTGATGGTGCGACGACCGTGCAAAAAATCGATGTGCAAAATGACGTGCCGGTCCCAAAAAACGATCGCAATCACCTTACCAGCTGACAGCCGAGTCTAGGCTTTCACAGGGGTGGGCTCATCCTTCTTTATCCACTCCATGCTGTCTTGTTTCGACTCAGGCGTGTAGTGGTATACCCAACATTCATCGCAAATAACGATGCGATTTAAAAATGCATTTCCTTCTTGTGCAAACCGCGCCAAAAGCCGCTCACAGACGTGTAAACGTGCCAACTTTTGCTCTGCAGTCATAAGACATGGGACCCATCGAGCAGACATTTTACGGAATCCTAGGGCCTTTTTGATTATGAATTGAGTGCTCCCATAACTTATTCCTATCTCAGAACAAATTTTGGAAACCGTCAAACGTCGGTTAGTCTTCTGTTCGGTAATGCTCGTCCGTGGGCGACAAACATGACTCGTTTTCGACCCCTTCACGGCCTTTCATGAACATCTTATGCCAGGCAAAAACACCGGACTTTGCCAGTGTTTAATCCCTGAACTGTGCCATCAGTCTCTGCAGAATTTCGGCCGGTTTTACGTCCTCGCGAGCGAAAAACTTAATAATTATGCGTTGTGCAATCGACGGGTGCACCTCTTTCTCAGACATCGTGTGCCATGCTAATGACGGAATCTGCCGAGGGCGGCCGACTGCTCTCCCCACTCCTGATATCTCCACCCAACACTCCTCAAGCAGCCGCGCTCTCCGTTTAAAATTACGAGCTCTAAAACAAAAAGTCTCGTTTATGTTTGATCCACCCTTATATAAATTGAAATATACATGCATACAAACACGAAGTCTCTCAATCAGGGTAGGCTGAAAGGAGAGAGCGCCAGATTCTCCTATCGCAATACACATCTTTCTCCTCTTCTACATTCATACACCTCATACAGCTCCTACAATTCCTCTGATTTTTTACATTAATCGAAATATAATTCTGTGTAATAATTATTTCTTACAGGAGCGTCGCATTACTCCAGGCGAGGCCCTGAACCATGCATTTGTGACGCTAGCACATCTTGTAGACTATGCTCACTGCAACAATGTCAAGGCTAGTGTACAGATGATGGAGGTAATGTATCCAGAAACAAGACTTCTATTTTTCAAAATAATAAACTAAAAATAAAGTAAATTTCATTAATGGAATTGATTCTGCATTATCAGATTTCACTTGTTTCATATTATATCTTGTATAATTTTTCTGATGACAGTTTTTTACTTATAATCCACCAAAGATTAATATGGGTTCAACACTTCTAACTGTGGTCAAGTTCATATCAAATGCTAATTATAACTTCATTAAAAACTCCTTAATCCCTTGACTCGAATTGTATCCAAAAAATAGTAGAACTATATTACTAACAGACTTAAAGTCTAAAAACAGTAATCCATCCATTTATGTGGAAATTGGTTCTAGAAAAAGGGTGCGTAAATGGAGGCACTGAAACTTATGTGATATGTTACATATTTCCAGATATTGTATTCTAACTTAGTTTGAAAAACTGAAGTTATTTTTTTGGAATAAATCTAAACCAAAAAAATACACATTTTAATGAGTCTTAACCTCTAAACGAGAATGGTCGTACGGCATAACAGCGAGCGAATTTTTACCTCAAGAGAGTATGGACGTACACGGTACGTCCGATGTTTTTATTCCCGAATACATAAATTTATCCATAAAATGGATGTGGCTCAAATGTTTTTATCTATTCAATTATTTTGTGTATGGCGGCCGCAATTACGTTTTTTATTTGTGAAAAATATTTGTTAGTAGAAAACTAACAATTTGGTGAGAAAAAAAAAAAACAAATTTCAGATAATTTTAAAATGTAAAAAAATCTCACTCCTCCGTACATATTTTACTTACAAAATCTCACTCGCTTAGAGGTTAATACTATATAAATTTTTTTTACAGAACTTACAATTTGCTGGACTGATTTAAAATCACTCGCTAGATAATTCTTCAATTGTTACTGATATCTCTTACGGTTGTAGCAAAACAAAAAACAAAATAATGTGACGTTGCCAAAAGCAAAAAATAAAAATATCAATTTAGAAGCCAAATCACTTAATAAATGTCACTGTTATGCATTTAGAATTTCAAACAGAATAAACTGTGTTAAAATGAATTAGCACAAATTTAGACCATGTAGAAGAATTAATGTATATTTTTACATTGTGCATATGTCAACTCTGATGGTTTTTTTGGCTTTAGAGTTTCTATGGGTGCTAGCCTCACAAGCTTACCAAATACATTACAAGGTAGAGCTAAGAATGCACATGTGCCTTTACTACAGTTGAATCCCGATTATTCGATATTCCGGATTATCTGACCACAGTCAAAATGTAAAATTTCTATGTTGGCGTGACCTGATTGCAAAGAAAAGGTTAATGGCTGGTACATGCTATGGAAAAATATATTTATGTTTAGTAGGCAACATATTTTAAAGTAATAAAACAATATGTTTTCATTTTAATTACTTGTTTCGGATTATCCGTCATTCTCGGTTATCTGACTCTCCCACGATCCGGTTAAGGTAGGATAGTCGGGACTTTACTGTGCTACTCTTTATGTGTTTTGTTTACTTATTCCAACATGAATTCTGCTACAGGTCTGCCGACGCTCTTCAGGCGTGGAGTATGCTAGCACTGTTGGCGTGGGAGTGGGTGTCGGAGTAGGCGTAGGGGTGGGTCCAGCAGCCCCTGCTGCAGCACTCATTGGGAACTTCGTGCCCGCCTCTTCGGCCAGCACGCACACACACCTCACTTTCACCATTAACCAGCAGAGACTTCGCACAGCACCCTACGACAATTTGGTAACTATATGAAATAAACTGTATTAACCGATTAACTGCGGATCTCAGCTATAGCTGGACTATATGGCCGTGTTTTCATTGCGGAGCCCGATTCGGACCACTGTATAAAAAAGTTTTTTGTACTTTGAAAAACTTATCCAACTGTGTTGCATCGTATTCAGAAGTCTGCACTCAATAAAATAAGGTTATCAAAAATAACTCGACACTGAACGTAAACGATAAGAATAAAAAATTTGCAGCGAACGGGTCAAGTCCATCCAGATTAATATGCAGATTCTGTGATACTGCAATGGTCATGTGTCGGTTGACTAACCTGATGTAGTGACATGGAAGGGATCTAGAAAAGTGGTTTATTTTTGCAGTAATTTGACAGCATCATAACTGAAGTATAATTAGTCAGTAGTATGAAGACAGGTTTGAATAGCAGGCAGGCCAATCTTGAATAATATGGTCAGGTAATAATAATAAAAGTTACACAAAACCACAAATGTTATAAGTCAAGCAAATTGTGTCTATGTCCAAGAACTATGATTGAATTGAGAAAATTGTGTCTATGTCCAAGAACTATGATTGAATTGAGAAAATTGTGTATGTCCAAGAACTATGAATGAATTGAGAAAATCTGCAAAAACAAAATTCAAATTACTATATTAAAGCTACTCAGTTCAAACTCAATCAATCGTCAAGTTTCTAACTAATCAGGCTATACTCAAGATCTGTATTTTATTCAATTTTAGATTTAAATATGCTTAAATTTTTATCTTACTCTTAACTGCTCTTGAGTAAAAGTATTTTAACATGTTTACTGCCAACATCGTTAAAAAATATAATAGGATCATATGACAATTTTGAAATGTCAAAAATTAGAAATATGAGATAATTTTTTTTCTACCACCCATCGAAATGTTCATTTGTGTACTACGTTCGTGACTAAATAACTCTCGACTAAATTTGACAACCAAATATGATTTGGAATATTTGAGGCTTGTGTTGTCGGTTATCGTTTTTACATTTTTTGTCCCTTTTAATTTTTGTACTGCATTAGGTAATGCCATCACCGATAGAATTCTTTGCACACGGCTGATCGCACAACTTCCAATATGTGTGTGTGTATACTAAGTTTTTTAAAATTTTCATTATACCTAAAATAACACACTAATATAGGCAATAATAGCTAAAAAAATTGTTACTTCGCTACTATTAGGTCAGTTGTAAACGTGTTAAATTAAACATTTTCAATAAGAAAAAAAAAGGTAATGAATGTTAGTCAAGTTACATCCTACTTTTTCTGCCTCATAACATATATATCATTGCTGTACATTTCCACAGTACCAGCTGTACGGTGGAGGTAGAGCGGTAGGTGGCACCGTTGGGAGGCAATACGCCGCTGCTGCCCGTCCTGACCCCTTCCAGCACCAGCTGGTTTCCTCCATATTGTGTCAACCGACTTATCAGGTGAGCTAATATGCCATTTATTTCTTACCATTTGGTATAATCAGAAGTTAATAAGCAGTTTAATGGTCATTCCATTCCGAGTGGAGTCCTGAATTATTAAGTTTTCAAAAATTATTTTGTCTGAATTTATATTGTTCTGTCGATTTAACTCTTTATATCTAAAAACATCGTTGGGATTTATAAAATTTGTATTTTTGTGTTGTGGTGAAAGTTGCTGAGCTATAAGTTTATCAATGTACAGAGCACACGACAGTGTGGCAAATGCATTGATAAAGTATATATTATGTGCCTCAAACATAGTTATTGCGTTACTGATTCTGAAAACCAACTGCCATACTGATTCTGAAAGTTCATAAAACGTGTGGTTTTATCTAATATTTTTTTACTCCATGAAAAATAAAAATTAAAATGATCAAATTTGAGCTACTGAAAATTGTCCTCAACTTTGAACACTTTACCAATCATCAAGGCATCAAGAGTGTTCTGTTGAGACTGTTACTTTATTGAAATACTTTGAGAATTTCAATAAGTAGAGCACACGATACACGCATTCAATTCAATCATTTACAGGGAATATGGACATACTTAATTGGCACTCCTGTATGTAATTCCTAATGGATGGTTTATATATAATTACAAAAATTAAAGCGTGTATATCTGTGTGTACAGAGCATGGGAGCATCACCAGGCGGTGCTTTGGCCGGTTCGGCCGGCTACGTGCCCGTGTCCGTGGTGGAGGCAGGCGGGCGCGGTGTGGTGCTCGGGTGGAGGGCGGGAGCGCCGCCCCCGTTGCCTGCCCCACACCAGCCTCAACATCAGCCCCCTCCACAGCAACACCCACAGCAGCAGCCCCCTCCCCTGCAACAACATGGGCCACCACCTCCCCCACACTTGCTCGAGGCCGATGCCTGGGCTAGGCCATCACTCATTGCCGTGGACTCTGCAGCCATTTTGCCTGTGCAGGTGCGATACACATACACACTTTTATGTATCGTCTCTTACCTGCTTATTTTTCTTCTGCATTTATAGGCTTTCAACAACAACTGCACTTTAGTATTGGCTCTATAAAGCCTTACTTAAATACATACATATCTTCACACCGTTTCCTCTTTAGGGTAGGCAGCAAGGACATAACGCCACTCTTTTCAACCGTGGAATACATTTTTCACCTCTACACTCATCCAGCCTCTTCAATTTCTTTCATTTATTTTTTCCTTTAAAAATTTCATTCACTTGGCTAAATCATACTTTTCATTGTTCACACCACCCACTCAAGTTGACATCGTAGATTTATTTTACTCAATCATTCTTATCTTTTAACCCATTTTATTTTCATCTCATATTAAAAAATTATGTGGTTCCACAGTGCGCTGCCTTGATCGTTCAGGAGCATAAAAACATTCCCAGTCCATCTGAATCCACTTATGGAGTGTTACAATCTTTGGCCATGCATAGAAAGATTTGACTTATGCATTTATATGAATTTTCCATATCATAGTATTCTTCATTGGTTTAAGGATCCCCTAAAATATTATTAGTTTTAATATCTTCTTATTTCAGTGTAGACTTAATGTTTTGCATCCATATAAAAAAATCATAGATTAATTTATATTAATTACTTTGAATTGTTTTTGTATTAAAATAGTTTTATGTGCTTATTCTTATAAATATTTCTCATTTAAGGATGGACGTCCTGTGTTTGGAGTGGAAGTTGGGGAAGTATACGGAGCCCTCGATCACTCCTCGTGGCCGCCACAACATCACCATCATGCTCAACCCAAGAGGTAGGCTCATCTTAATGTTTGTGCTGTTTACTTATATCGTGAATAAATTAAGTCAAAAGGAAAGCGGAGTCAAGTTTAAATATCTAGGTATATAGGACCCACCGTTGCATTGAGATTTGAATGCTTACTGAAAGTTCAAAAAAACCTCTAAAAAGACTAAACGAAGTCTGAAATTACATAATAAATTCATTACTTTGCACTTATTACAGAAATCTCAATTGAACTATAATATCGGGTTCTCCAGAAAGTAGTTTCGTATAGATGTAGTTAGAACAAGATTTTAAACCGTATTCCAAATGTGCTAAATATATATTATTATGAAAGGTAATAGTTTTCGCATTTTTTCATTCTTTGTTTATCGAAATTGCTCGAGTCGTTTTTTAAAGGCATTTTGAAGATGGAACAAAATAAGTTGTTGTTTTTGGTGCCTGATGGTTTTTTACTACAAAAGAAAAAAGCAACTTAAACCCAAAAAAATAGATATTGCAATAAACACAAACCAAAACAACTAAGTTCTACGCTGTATGGTGACAATGTAGTTGTCCTCTCTGGAAAGCCGATTATTACTGATGATGACCAAATCAAGACTTTGCTTGAGAATAATCCACGATCGACGATGTAAGAAATTTCTGAGATACTAAAAATATTGAAAACCACTGCCACGAGCATTTCGTGAATCACAATTTGAGTGAAAAAACATAATAGATCAGGTCTCTAAATGATTCACTCCAAAATCAATTAAAATTAACCATTTTTTAAACTAAAGGTGACAGGTGACGAAAAGTGGATTGCCTACAACAATGTCGAGCTGAAGAGGTTGTGAGGCAAGCAAGGTGAACCATCTTGAACCACAACGAGATGATCAATTCAAAGAATAGACCAAGTGAAAGCAGCAATCGACCGGAAGCGTACAAAATTAGCTAATAGAAAAGGCATCATCTTTCATCAGGACAATGCCAGACCTTGCTTCTCTTTGCAGAGTCGTCAAAAATCTGCAAAAATCATTGAAAGCATTTCTTCACCTTGAAAAATACGAAGGTCTGAGAGGACGAAATTTTAAAATTGCCCCAAAAATGGTCTAAAATAGTGGAATAAAACAATGCGAACGTTACGGAATAAAGTGCATTAAAAATTACGTTTGAATTTGACCTAAAATATGAATTACTTTCCGGACAATTCAATAGTTGGGACATGAACTCAGGCAACTATCGTGAAGAGTTGCTAAACAAATAGTTTTGACTGAACAAGATAGAAAGACCCCAATTAGAGAAGTTGTTTAAGGAAATAATGTGGAAAATTTGAAGAGAGGAGTGGCAGCCACTCATTCAGGTCACGTGCCCACAACCTATAGGAGCAAAGGGAAGAACAGATATCAAATGTAAATTATCTTTTTTGAATGGGGTCATCCGTCTTATGTTTTTTTTACAGTTTCTGGAATTTGTGAAGAATCATTAGACCTTTATTTTGTTGCATTGTGTATGAGAGGTTAATGATATTTTGTACAGGTCGAACAAGGTGCAAGGGCAGGGTGGAGTGCCCCCGCCTCAGCAACAGCCCCACCACCAGGTGCACCACCACCAACCTCCGCAACCCCATCACCACCAGCAGAGTCACCAGCACCATTCGCAGCACCAACACCATTACAGGTACACATCAGGCTGTTTATTTTTGAGTACTTTTTAGCAATCTCAAGGATACTTCTTTGATTACTTGTTGAGATAATGGTTTTTTGTCTTCAAATCCTCAAAATTTACTTTACTAGTAGATTCATCTACACAAAAGTTACTTTACTAGTAGATTCATCTACACAAAAGTTACTTTACTAGTAGATTCATCTACACAAAAGTTACTTTACTAGTAGATTCATCTACACAAAAGTTACTTTACTAGTAGATTCATCTACACAAAAAACCCTGTAAAAATATGATATATTTACTTGTTTAATTTTTGAAATGATATTGGTGCCTTTTTAGTTATGGTGCTATATCTGCTTTAAGTAATGCCTGATTTGTGTTTTAAATGTAAATGTGAGACGTTTTAATCTGGATGTTTCATTGAAAGTTGCATTTTCAAACAAATGCCTTTTCCAGCCCAAGTTGATAAGATAAGATGCCTGTTTTCCAGAGGTTGCAGGTTCGATTTCGGTAGCGACCCAGATGTTTTTAAAAATAATTCCTCTCTTGTTTTAACTTAAGGTCTCATTGGTTGGTTGGAAGAGATTGCTAGAAGGCAATACGCTCACCAGATTGTACTGTATATAACGAAAGTGTAATACAAAAGAATACAATACTGTAAGCCACTTTCTCGTCACAAAATTTATACACTCCCTGAAAACTGAGAATGAGAAAAACTTGAATAATTTGGAAGACAAATATATGACGTTAAAATAGACATAAGTTGATTTATGATCATTATTTACGACATTGTGAATTCAGATTATTTTCGGTGCCGTATTCACGAACTGAACTGTTAGGAGCATCACCACATGCACACGGAATGACCTTGTTGAACGAATTTTGCAATATTGATATCTTCCATATCTCGATGGATAAATTGAGGATTGAACTTTTTTATCAAATTTATATGCATAACTGTGCCATTTAAAAAACAATTATTTCAACAGTCAAATGACCTTTTTGATACAAAGATTAAAAAACAACAGCAATATTTCTGTGGCGTTATGGCACAAGCTGATATGTCCGTTTTTTTGTCATATTGTGTTTATTCTCCCAATTTATAGAAAATATTTCTCAGCATATTGGGGTTTGTCAGTCATTGTTGTTCTCAGAATGTTGGGGTTTGTCAGTCATCAAACTTGGTGTGTCAGTTATTGTGTGTCATTATCTAAACAAAAGATGTGACAATCTGAGTTAGTTTAGGAGACTAATGAAGTATGAACATTAACAATCTCGAACAATGTTGTGAGGTCAAAAGACAGCATGAACAATCAATCATTGTTCCTGTTGTTATTATGCATTTTAATTTATGTAAATGGTGTACACCTGTATCAAATGTAAAATCAAATCAAATAAATAAAAATACAAGTAAAAAATCATTATGTTGTTTGAGAATCGGAGTTCCGTATTAGCCCGGCTATAAGGCGAGGTTTTTATTTAAAAAGGCGACACGTAAATAGGGGGTTCACCTTATATTCGAGTCACAAACATAGTGGGTAGCAATAAATTCACTACTCGCGATCAGTGAAATGGCAACATTGTAATGAGAGCATTTAAAAGGCGTCATTGTTTACACATAGCTTGTGCGTAGTAATTTCTGACAGTTTTTGAGGTTTTTTTTTTAACTGTGCTTCGTTTTGCATCTTTGCTACCTAAAAAAATATTACGACTGACCATATTGAAAGAAGAGGAGCTCAAAGAAATCAAATGAATCAAGGAATACGCAGAAGCTGTGATCCCAATTTTAAGGTTATGGTGATGCGTGCTGCAGAAACAACCAACAACTGTGCGGCTGCCAGACAATTCGGTATCACGGCAAATAATGTTAACTGTATGTTACTTTGTTTTAATAAATATTTTTCGTTAAACAGTTTGCATTTTCTTTTTCATAATATAATGGTAAGGGAAATGTTTTTTCTCCAAAAGGCAGATTAAACAATAGGGGTCACCTTATAATTAGGGTCGCCCTATAGTATACGGTAATGATTGAGTATTTTGAAGACAGCTTTGTCAGAAATATTTGTGCTCCTTACAGTTTTATTTTCATGTGCTCTTCGTTCCACAGAATTATGTTATTAATATAAAGTATGTTATTAGGGTGGGTGCAGAGAAGAAAGAGGCGACCCAGCTGAGCCCGGTGAAGAAAAGGGTGAAAGAGGGAACCCCCCCTCACAGGAGGAACAACAATCACCACAACCATTGGCAGGAACAGTAAGTCATTTCCTTTTTTTACCACATCATTTCCCTTATTTGAACACCAGTTGGCAGATTTAAGACTGGTTGTACAAAGCGCATTTCTTAAGATTCTATCAGTCAATCATTTAACCCTATATGTTCCATCAGCAACACAAGAATGCCATAAAACGCCTCCATTTGGGTTGGTACTTCGTGTCCTTTAAAACCTTAGATGAACCTGGGCTGATGTGAAATATAGTTATTGCAGTAATTTATTTTAAGGATGTTGAGAGATTAAACTGACGGCTCCGAAGCCTTAGAGAAATCCTAAGGATTACTTATCCAGATGTAGTAAATCCCAAGGATTACTTATCCTGGGTCGTTCCTAATCTAATGTCCGCAGCCACCACCTTCCTATCCTTACACTGAACTTTTTTTTTTGTTTTTAATCTGTCATAAATAATGGGTTCAAATCCCGAGTAAGATCACCCTTGAAGAGAGTCTCTCTAAACTGTGGTACATAAATTGTCCTGTTATTATTATTAATATCCTAGTTTTATTTGTGAATAACTTCCGTACGAAACTACTGAAAAAGATTTCTTTTTATTTTAACTTGAATGAATTACTAATTTGTAATAAAAAATAGTTATGAAAGACAACTATTAAAACTATAACAAGAGTGACTTGTAAGGGGATTCCAGTTCTATTCATAGGATGTGACCAAGCCACCTGTGTGAAGAGGGATCACCGTTGTTTCTCACAGTTATTCCAACACACTCCCAGGATGCAGTGTAAACATATGATTTCAAAGCAGTCATTGTTTTTAAGTCTGTTAATATGAATATTGTTCCTTTACTTCCAGATCTGGCAGGAAACCGCCATCTCGAGATGGTTGGGGTGGGGTGTGCTCCCGCTCCCAGCACTCGCACAACACACAGGGCACTCATGCTGCGCCATTGCCTCATGCGGCCCCTGTTGCCCCACCTGCTCCCGTCCCCGTGCTACCTGCGCAGCAGACCATTACCATCCACGACGACACACCTTCGCCTACCTTTTCAGTCATCACTATCTCCGACTCCGAGGATGAGGCTACACACGCTAGGGGCAAGCAACAGCATCAACCTCAAGGTTCGTTACCTTAATTTAATATAAATTAATATTTTTTTAAATACTCACAATTGAGTAAGGTTGTAATTTGTTTATTCCACTTTATATAATGGCATAACCCTAACGGTTTCTAGGTTTTCACCTCATCATCAGGGGAACACAAACAGGGATCCTAACTTTCTTCACATTATTTGTCAGGTTATTTCAACTCTTTCTAGATTCTGCATCTGACAAATGTAACAAGTACATTTTTTTAACAAGGAAATATTTTATAATAAACATTTTTGATATTTTAGCTACTGGAGAATGTCACGGCAGCAATTGTATGGGTAATGGCTTAGCGGAACCAGCTTCGCCACGCACCAAGCCCACACCACTGCACCATCAGCAGCAGCAACAATCACATCAGCAACAGCCACAGCAGCAGGTCAGCCAGCACCACGCGCAGCAGGCTCAGCCGCAGCAAGCCCAGCCGCAGCATCAACAGAACCACTACCACCATACACCACAGGTATTGTACTTATTTGCTATAACTACTATTATAAATGATCATTTTTTTAAGTCACCCTTTATAAGTAGCGCACTTTTACTTAGCTGCTTATTTAGCATAGCAGAGTAGCAATTATTTTTTATTGAAATGAAGATGTAACTGTTCTACTTTTTCAAACAGCTAACATTAAACCAAAATTAAATTAAATAACAGTTATGAAAATATAATTACAGTATACACATAATTCCTACACATTACGGAGACAATGGATACACAGGTACATTTATGTTACTTAGTAAAACAAACATTCTAAACTAAATTCGTTCAGAATGTTGCGGTAAAAATCATTAAAATTGGGATCAAACAAAGTTTTCAAGTATGTGCAAATCTAAAATTATCTTAATCAATTAAAATATTTTTTATCAACTCTCAAAAATTTTTAAAAATATTTGAGGATATATCCAAATCCAACTTCTACCTGTTACAAAGATTATATATACGAGTATATAACATATTCTAAAATAATTGACGAAAGTTAAATACAATTCAGTATGTCAAAAATGTTTCAATTTTGGTCTTATGTAAAATTTATAGCTTTTCAATTAATATCACTCTCTTAACCCTTAAAAGTACTATGTCAAACTGGACTCGACATTGGATTTAATTATGCACAAATTTATGTTGAGATGGATAGTACATTACAAAGGGAGATTTTAAATGGTCTTAAACATATATTTTTAATATCTCTTATGTTCAAGATAAGTACTAATCATTTCTTGAATTTTTGGATGGTGTTTGTTGCTAAAACCATAAAAATACAAAATATTGGGCTCTTGAGTGTGGGTTTATTTTTGTTGTTTTATATTTGTATTTCTGTATATTTTTGTTTTTATTTTTATGATTGTGTGATGAACATTTTTGGTCTTTCTGGAGTGATGATGTGTGAGGAGTTTGATTTCGCATGATGTTTCCAGTTGTGATTGAGTGTCACTGTTTGTCAGGTTGATGAGAATGTGCAACGGGGTTTTGTTTTTGTGTAATCGAAAATCGGAAAGAAGTATCGATTTATTTTTTCATGCTAAATATCCTCAGTGAGATACAGGCAAAAGCCTAGTTTACTGGGGACACGACATATGAAAGGCAACAAATCCAGATCCATTAAAATTATATGTCCAAATTAAATTACCTGTTGTTTTTTTGCAAATTGTGTATATCTTGTCATGTGTTAATAAATAAAAAATAAATAATAAATTGACAACCTGAACAATAACGGTACCCACTTTGCGATAATGGTGAATAGGTAATGGGGAATAATTCCCTATAATGTTTTCAAGGCTGGATGAGGTCAGTTACCTGTGTATGATACTTCGGTCAGTATTCACTTTTATTATTCCATGTTTGATTGTTTTACTGTAAGAACTTTAAAATGTTCTAAATTTTCGTAATATTTTAGGTCAGAACAAACTTGTGATTTCCACCAATATTGTAATTTTTTTAAATTCCTATAAAAGCTTAATACACCCTTAAAAATGTCTAAAAAATGTAAAAATCCATTGTAGATCATAATGAGTATGAATATATGTGCACTGTGGATGCTAAATTTGATAAGCTGGAAGATGAGTTACAAGTGGGAGGATGTATGAGTTCAGTGTAGAACTATTTTATAAGTAAAATTTCTGTAATAAATTAGGACATTTTCTAAAAACAATTATGAATTGAGGATCACAAAAGGTTGAAGATACATTAGCTCATAGCAAGCAAGGTTGATTGATATGAAAATAATATTTCCAGCAAACGATAAAACACGAGCCTTGCGGCCAAGTGTCATGCAACCACGCGGGCCCCAGCACATCATCTAACCCCCCGACGGCGATTTCCAACAACAACAATAATAATGGGAATGGCAACAATCCCAGCAACGGGAATGTCGTGCAGGGGAGCAATGGCGGGAATCACGTTGGCTCCTCACAGCCCCCGCAGCAGCCCGCTCCACAGCAGCAGCAGCAACACCAGAAGAAGCGTCTGCTAGCTATGGCGCAGTCCGAGTGCCAAGCCAAACAGGAGCCGCCTTCGAATGATTACGTTATCACACCACAGGTAGAGAATGGCTTTTCCTTCTATATAAACGTTCTACATTCATTTTGAACTATCCAATGCATTCTGTTGTCTTAATTTCAATTATGTTGATTTATCTCAGATTGTTTTTTTTTATTTAAATTTGGTGTTTAACTGGAACTTATATATTAATTTAAAAAATGCTCTTAAAATAAGATTTTGGTTTCTTTTATAATCAAAATTCTTTTGATTTCAAGCTTTCTTTCCATGTTGGATAGCAATTCTTTATTTTCACCTTCCGTAGTTTACATCTTGATAAAAAATTAAGAAAACAATTATTTTGTAGGCAAATGAAGAATTCTGTTTATGATTCTGAGATATCTGTATAATTTTAACAGCAAAACCATAGATTGCTTCTAGAGCTGATATCTTGGACAGTCCCCATTTACCATAAGTTTGCAATTGTTAGATTTACTCCTGGAAACAACACATTGGCCTAAGCATCTTTCACTATTTACTCGTTTTGCTTTGTAATACAATCCGTCTGAGACTGAGTCATCCAAGATTGGCTCCATAAGCTTCTTGCCCCCTGTTTCATTTATTTTTTATAATATACCTACAAATTGTCATAGTTATGGTTCAGTTGTATTGTTTATTTAAAAAAAATGAATGTGTGTAGTTTTGTTAGGAATACCTGTTGTTAAAATGTTTATTGAATATTCTTTCTAGACCAACCATGTGGTAAGATCAAGTGCTCAGGACTACCAATGTGGTCACTACACGCCCATACATCACAACAAAAGGGATAGTGTAAGTTACTTATTTTCTCAATTATTTCAAATTCATCAGTAGTTAATATTATAACTTACTGAATGGTTATATTATAACTTACTGAATGGTTAATTGTTTAAAAATGTGTAGAGCAAGGATGCATAATTTCACCGTGGTTGTTTAATTTGTAAATGGATTCATGCATGCAGTTAAGAAAATGATGGGAAATGTACAAGAATGAATAAAATTATTTTGTGAAGATTCTATGTACAAAATGATACACTTCCTCCCTGAAAATGAAAGCAATTTAAGGAATATGGGTAAGTAAATTTTATGAAAGATCTCTAAAGAAAGTTTTAAAAATGAATGTCTTAATGGTTATAGAAAGAGATGGGATTTGAAGTATTTTCAGTGTGTGCGTTAACTCGGTGAAGTTGGAACTTGTAGATAAGTTCTATTACCTGAGTAATATGTTTATGTGCGATGGGAAAGGGAAAAGGGACATTGAATGGTAGCACCAGGGAACTAGGTGTAATTGTGTATTGTTTGAACAAATATGATGGCAATTGTCGAGTGTCAACAATATATGAAAAGACAGGAATGAAGACAGTACAATTCGATCCCACCACCACCACCTACACGGGGGAAGGACAGGATTGGTCTCATTGTGAAATTGAGGAGAATGAAGACTTAAATGAATATGTGGTCAATTTGGATAATGTATGTCTCATCTTAAGAGTGAAACTGTACAACCAATTTTCATATAGACTTTTTATTATTTCACCACAAAATAGGGAATTGTGCATTTTAAAAATTTATATATTAGGTGTACAAATAAGTTTCCGCCGTTTTTTATCAAAAATTGGGCATTGTGAAAGAACGGAACCTCATGTTTTATTCGAAGTATTGCCCATCGCTTGCCACTACCTTTTCCCATCTTTCTGGCAGCATACGGATACAGCGTCGGAAGAATGCTTCATCTTTTGAGGCTATCCACGAATCGACCCAATTTTTGGTATCTTCATATGATGTGAAGTGCTGCTCAGACAGGTCATGCGTCATCGATCGAAACAAGTGAAAATCAGAAGGAGCAATGTCTGGTGAATACAACGGGTGGGGTAAAACTTCCCAATTGATTGTTTCCAAAAAGGTTTTGACCGGCGCCGCAACATGTGGACGAGCATTATCATGCAGGAGAATAATTTTGTCGTGTCTGGAATAGCAGTGGGCGCGCTTTTCCTCGAGTGCTCGACTCAATCTCATCAATTGTGCTCGGTAGACAGCCCCAGCAATGGTTTCGTTCGGTTTGAGCAACTCATAATACACGACACCAAGCTGATCCCACCAAATACACAACAAGAGTTTTTTTCCATGAATATTTGGCTTAGCTGTAGATGTTGAAGCATGGCCAGGGGTTCCCCATGATTTCTTCCTTTTTGGATTATCATAGTGGATCCATTTTTCATCACCAGTGACTATACGGTGCAGAAAACCCTTTCGTTTATGCCTGGCAAGCAGCATTTCACATGTGGAAAATCGGCGTTCAACGTTTCTCGGTGTCAGTTCATATGGAACCCAATTTCCTTGTTTTTGAATCATTCCCAATGATTTCAACCTATGTGAAATTGCTTGTTGAGTCACTCCTAATGTAAGTGCAAGTTCTTCTTGCGTTTGGCACGAATCTTGATCCAATAATACTTCCAATTCCGCGTCTTCGTACACTTTCGGCCTTCCGCTACGTTCTTTGTCTTCGATGTCAAATTCACCGTTCTTAAACTTTTGAAACCACTCACGACAACTTCTCTCACTTAAGGCAGCCTCACCATATGCTTCTACAAGCAATCGATGCGCGTCAGCTGCAGATTTCTTCAAATTGAAGAAGTAAATCAAAAGTTCCCGCAAATGACGCTTATTCGGCTCAAAACTTGACATTTTCGAACACAAAAAAATATGTTATACTGATAAAAATTCACTAATATTTCAAGGTCATGTTGTTGACAGATGTCCAACCTTACGAT
Organism: Odontocerum albicorne; assembly: GCA_949825065.1. Lineage (NCBI taxonomy): Eukaryota > Metazoa > Arthropoda > Insecta > Trichoptera > Odontoceridae > Odontocerum > Odontocerum albicorne. Next base: position 14,607,272 of record OX463857.1, read on the forward strand.
AATGACATTTTACATCTGACAATTTTAACCATAACTTACTGGTGGCGCCAACTTTTGTCAAACGGCGGTGACTTATTTGTACACCCAATATTATATTTATTTTTATTTGATAAGCTCATTTTAATTGCAGATGAGCAGCATGCGAGACTACCAACCCCCAGCAGCGCATTTAAAGACTGGATGGAATGCTGTGCCACCATCTTACAGGTAGGCATTTTTTAAATTGGTGTCGTGGCATTATTAATCCTTTATATCGTCGTT